>JAKTXL010000054.1:0-96025 GCA_030582535.1 Insectozyma bohioensis | reverse complement strand
AAAAAAAAATTTCAAAATATTACAAATCAAACATCATACAATATTAAAAACTATGTTTAGAAGATTACTACTACGACCATTACCAAGATCATTTATTTTCAAAAGATATAATAATACACCAATACCTTATTATTCGAATCCAAAATCACCAAAAACAAACACTCCCAAAACTACTACAACTAATGATACCCAACAACAACTTCCAGAAGAAGAAGAAGAATTAAATATCTTACCATCATCATATATTCAACCAACACCAAATAAAGAAGATCAAATAATAATAGCAATGTCATCCGGAGTAGATTCCTCAGTATGTGCAGCAATGTATAAAGATTATCCAAATGTATTAGGAATATATATGGCAAATTGGAGTTCAAATTCAATATGTTTAGAAAGAGATTGGAAACAAGTTCAAGAAATTTGTAAAAATTTAAAAATTCCATGTATTAGAGTTAATTTTGAATATGAATATTGGAATTCAGTATTTGAACCAATGATTGAAAATTATAAAAATGGATTAACACCAAATCCAGATATTGGATGTAATAAATATGTTAAATTTGGTAAATTAATTGAATTTATAGAAGATAAATATTATCCCCAAAAAAAAAATTGGTGGTTAGTAACTGGTCATTATGCAAGAATCATGTATAATAATGAAAATAATACTTATCAATTATTAAGAAGTAAAAGTACAAAAAAAGATCAATCATATTATTTATCATCTATACCATCAACAAAATTATCAAAAATTTTATTACCAATTGGAAATTTTACAAAACCAGAAATTAGAAAATTAGCAAAAGAAAAATATAATTTATCAAATTTTAATAAACCTGATAGTCAAGGATTATGTTTTGTTAATCCATCACAAAAAAATTTTAGAAATTTTTTAAATGATTATTTATTACCAAATCCAGGAAATATAATTGATGAAAATGGGAATATATGGGGTCAACATAAAGGTATTTGGCATGCTACGATAGGACAAAAATCTTCTATTTCAATGCCTCAAGGTAATCCAATTTATAAAGGAGTTTGGTTTGTAAGTGAAAAAAATTTAGAAAAAAATGAAATTATTATTGTTAAAAATCATAATAATCCAAAATTATTTAAAAATTGGGTTCAAATTAAAAATTTTAAATGGTTATTTCCTTTTGAATTATGTGATTTAAATGAATTGTATTTTCAATATCATTCATTAACTAAACCTGTTAAAATTAAAAAATTAATTAGAAAGAAAATAGAAGAGGGAGAAGGAAATGAAGATGAAGAAGAAGAAGAAGAATTGATTGTTGAATTGGATCTGTTGGTTAGAGCTTTGGCTCCTGGTCAAGGTGGTGTTTTATATCATAAAAAATATCAAGTTGTTGGTGGTGGAATGATTTTTAAAACTGAAAATACTACTTTGAAAAAGTAAAGTTTTCATTGTATATAGATAGAGAGATAGATAGATAGATAGATAAAATTTGATTTGATTTGATTTGATTTGTATATAGTTAGAGTTTTAATTAATTCACGTTTTCAATTAACTATTGATTTAATTTGATTTGAATCTTGGCAAAATATTTAAGATTTTTTTATTTTTTTTATTTTTTTTTAATTTTATTTTTTGAGCCAGTCTCAATTTTAATTTTTTGTCTTTTTTTCTTGGTATCAAATTTTATTAAATTTCTAGTAGAAAACAATATCCCCTCTAATTAGAAAACGTTTTTCATACAAAGTGTTTTATAAATATATATATATATATATTTAAAAAATAGATTTAATATACAAATTAATATAGAAATAAAACTTCATCAATAATAAAATAAAATAAAATAAAATAAAAAATAGGTAAAAAGTAAATATTTAAAAATAAAAGTAATAATAATAGCAAACTGAATAAAAAATTGTTATAAAAAAAAAAAAAAATGTTACCACCAAATATAAATAAAAAATAAAGTATCCCAAAAATTGTTTTGTTTTTATAGTTTTTTCTGTTTTATGTTAGATTTTCGTTAATTAATTAATTTCATCATGAACCAACAATTTAAAATTTTTTTAAAAAGCAGTAATGGTTGGGTATAAATTATCATTATTAACAACATTATTTACTTCTTTTGATTGTTCAACTTTTTGATTTGATTCTTGTTGTTTAATTTGTTGTCTTAAATATTCAACAACATATTTAATCATATCTCTATGTTTTTCAACATCTCTTAAACTGAATCCATCAACTAAGAAATCTTCATTTTCTTCTTCTTCTTCTTCATCTTCTTCAGATTCTGAATCTTCTTCTTCATCATCATCATCATCATCTTCTTCTTCTTCTTCTGTTAATTTCAATTTATCAAATAAATTATCAAGTTCATCATCTTTAGTTTCTTCTTTATCATTCAATGGTTGAGCTGATTTTTGATAAGTTGAAACACCACCAAATTCTAAAGCAGTTGGATGTGATTGTTGTTGATAACTCATATTATAACCAACTGGTCTATTAATTTGTGGATATGATGGTAAATAACTTGAATGTAAATCTTTTTGACCAACACCACTATTAATAGTTGGTAATGATGGATATAATTGTTGTTGAGTTTGTTGTGGTGCTTGTTGTTGTTGAGCTTGTTGTTGATATTGGGATGAAATATTTTGATATTGCATATCAATTGATGTAGATAATGAATTAAAGAATTTTTCAGCAGTATAAATATCACCATTAGAATTATATTGAGGTGGAACAGTTTGTTGTTGTTGAACTTGTTGTTGTTGTGGTTGTTGATGATGATGATAATGATCATCTATATGATTTAATTTATTAAACATATCAATATTATATTCAGCATTTGGTTTTGATCTTTTAAAATCATTAACAGCAGCAGCAGCAGCATGTTGTTGTTGTTGTTGATTCATATTTGGGAAACTAAAATCATTTAAAATTGAATTAACAACATACATATTATGTTGAGAATTATTATCATATCTTCTTTTTCTTGAATCTTCTCTTTCTTTTTGTTTTTCTTCTTTTTGTTGTTGTTTTAATAATTGTTTTTGTTGTTTCTTTAATTTTTTTGGATGATCATCAGCATGAATTTTTAAATGTTTCTTTAAATCTTGTGGACGTTTAAAAGCTTTTGTACATAAATTACAATGAAAAGGTTTTAAAGGTACATGAACTCTTAAATGTGAAGTAATATGATCTCTTTTAACTGTTGTAGTACCACAATTTTCCCAACAACATGTTAAACTTAAATTATTTGAAGATTTTCTACCAACATGATCATCACATAAATGATCATATAAAATTTCTGGAGTATCAAATATAATACCACAATCTCCCCATAAACATTTAAATGGACCTCTTAAATCTTCATCTCTAATTTTTTTATAAGTTTTCTTTGGTTTAGTTGCAACACCACCATCAGTACTTGATTGAGTTGAAGATTTTCTATAATCAGTAGTAACATTATTATTGTTGTTGTTATTATTATAATACATTTGATCATATTCTTGATGAGGATAATTTTGATGTTGATGTGGCTGTTGTTGATATTGATGAAGTTGTTGTTGTTGTTGAGGATATGGATAAAATGAATTATAATGTTGTTGTAAATTTGGATGTAAAATTGGTTGTTGATAAAATTTTTGTTGATTTAATTGAGGAATTGTTGGTACAATAGGAGCAGTAGTAGAAGTAGTTGAAGAAACTGGTTCTACAACAGTTTGTTGTTGTTGTTGATGAGTAGTATGTTGATGAGTATGGTTGTGATTATGATTATGATGATGTTGATGATGATGATGTTTACCATCTTCAATAGGTGAATTAGCAGAAGATTGTGAAGTAAAAGATGAATGAGGAGAACCATTATTACCATTATTGATATGAGGAGATTGAGATGAAGTTACAGAAGAAGGGGAAGTAGCATTATCTAATTCAATATCAGTTGAAGGTGATTTTTTAGTTTGTTGAACACCTGGTTGTTGAACACCCAAGTGTTGAGATTGTTGTAGATTTTGTTGTTGTTGATTATTTGCATTTAAATAAGTGACAGGATGTATATTGTAATTCATTGTAGTAGTTAGTAGTAGTAGTAATATCTATAGTTAATCTAATAAAAGTGTATAAATAGTAGTAGTATAAGTAGTAGTAGTAGTTAAATGTAGTATAAGTCTATAGTTGATTGTTGATTGGTTTGGTTGTTGATAGATATAAAATATAAATAAATAAATATAAATAAATATATATGAAAGTGAAAAAGAAAGAAAATTCAAAAAAATGCAAGATTTAGAAAATAGAGAAAAATAGACAATATTTTATATAATTTTATTATTATATATAATGTATTGTTGTTTTATTATATTTAGATTAAGGGAAATATAAAATATATACAAAATACTAAGAAATATTACTTTACTTTATTTTACTTTACTCTGCCAAGAAAAAACCATAAAATAAAAAATTAAAATTAAATTTAAATAAAAAAAAAAAAAAAGTGATTACATTTTAATTTTAACTAAATAATATAATACAATATTATATTATAATATTATAATACAACCAACCGCAGACACAACACAACACACACACACCACAACACCACCATACCATACCCACATACCACAAGTTTATACCATTACGTATTACATTACAGATTATCTATTACTTTCTTATACACACACCCAGACAATACAATATACAATACAAGACAAGACATATGCTATTTTTATATTATTTATTATTTATTATACACACACCACTCATAATATATTTCTGTCTTTTTTGTTCAGATTACTTCATTTCACTTTACTTCTCCATTACTATCGTATTTAAAGAGATTCATATTTAAATTTCAGTTCATGTCAATTTGTATTATAATGTATTGTTAGATATTTGGTCTTTCTCACACGTCCCCCTCTCTTCTCATTTCATTTACGCACTCTTCTTTTTTTTTTTTTCATTCTTTTTTTAATTGATGTTACAATTTTTATCCAACCCAATTTCATTTCATATTGAATATTTATATATATATTATAAACTTCATTTACTTCTTCTTATTGTTATTTATTAATAAACAAACTAAACTAAACTAAAAAAACATATGGAAAAATATTTTTATCTGCATATCAATTATATATTTCTTTTTTTTATTTTATTTTTTTTTTATTTTTATTTTATTTCATTTTTTCATTTTTTCTTATTTCTTTTTTTTTTTCTTCTCATTTTTTTTTTCTTCATTTTTTCTTAGCGCCAAGTAAAATATTCCAAAAAAAAATGAGAGCCAAAGCAAAAAGCAAAAAGCAAAGCCAATTCCAATTCCAACAATATTTAACACCAATTCACATATTAACATTAATTCATTCTTTTCTTTTTCATGGGTTAAAATTTTTTAGTTTATTTTTATTTAACCGAATAGTAATAGTAATAGATGTATTAATTAAATTAACTATTTCTAATTATTATCATGATTTATCTTTATTATATTTTTAACTACATCACTAGATTAGAATAGATGATACTCATCCATCTCTCTTTACAATGTAATAGATTAATAGTAAGATGATGGTGTTATATATATATATATATAGACTAAAAACATCTGTTTTTTCATTGTCTCAAAACAATAGAATAGACAAAACAATGTCTAATTTAGTTTTATGACATTCTCTCTAAATTTTTCCTTTTTCTTTTTCTTTAACTCCGCAAAATGACTCCATCAATTTTTCGGTTCCCCATTGCAAAAATAAACATCAATAAAACACATCAATTAGATAGCTCAATAAAGAAATAGAATAGAACTCAGATTAGATTTTTGGATTAGAAATCATAAATATTTACTATTCCATAGATCCCTTTGTTTAACTTTTTTTCTTTTTCTTTTTCTTCCATTTCTTTTGTTTCCTTTATTTCCTTTCCTTTCCTTTCATAGCCCTGTTTGAATCTTGTGTTTTTACTGTTACATTGGAATATCAAAACCTTTTTTTTTATATCCTTTTTTTATTTAAACTTTTTTTTTTAGTCTTTTTTGCAGTTTGTTCTTTTCTATTGCTTCTATCGTATTATCTTTGGTTTTTTTTTTTTTTTTTGGTTGCTCTTCTTTTACGAATATATCGATATATCCTCAACTATTGACATATCAACTTAAATTAAAGAAAGAACATGATAATAATAAATATAACAATAACAATAATAAACATTCTTAATATTCTAATTTAAATCTAAATCTAATATTCAATATTTATATACATTATCGACAAGAAAAAATCATCCAAGAAAAGTTAACCCAAACAGCAAAAAAAAAAAAAAAAAAAAAAAATCTTTTTTTTTTTAACAACAAGAAATTATAATTTGTAATTTATAATTTATAATTTATAATTTGTAATTGTTTTCATTATCAAGGTTTTCCCCTCTATTCTCCATAAAGAGATCCTTATTAATCCTTAATTGATAAAACATGACTGATAGAATAAGTAATCAAAACCAACACTAAAAAAAAATTAGATATATTGCTCATATACGATAAATAAATAAATCGACTCATGTCAAATCAATCAATCAATCACTTTTTCGTTAATTATCAAAACAATACTCAAAAAAAAAAAAAATAAACTTACTATAATCTTTTTAAGGTTTAAAAAGGTTTTTTTCTTTTTTTAAAGTTTAAAGTTATGCTTTTAAATGGGGGAGGAATTCGAAACAAATTCGTCGTTAAGTTAAGTTAATTAAAAAGAAAATTTTAAATGAAGAACATATACTTACATTTACGTAGAAAAAAAAACAAAATAAAAAATAAAAAAAATGTTTGAGTTTCATTTTCTTTTCTTTTTTTGAATCTTGAATCTTGATTCTAGGATAGCTAAGTTAGATTAAATAATAATAATAACGGTTCGCCGGTTTTTCTGTGAATAAATAAATAAATATCCTAACTATTAAATTAGGGTTTTTTAAGTTTATTTCCTGGTATTAAACTTTATAATGGAACCCACCATCACCACCACCACCAGTAAAAAAAAAAAACAATAATTAGAGACGAACCGTTTTGTGTCTGAATTAAATTAAAACCACACCGTTTTCTGTTCTGTTTTCTGTTTTTCTCTCTCGACTAAACAAAAAAAAAACCTAGCAAGATAAAATAATTTATTATATTTTATTCAAATCAAAAATCAAGAAATTTGAAAATCTCAATTTCTTGTTATTATTATTATTATAAATATTATTATTGTTGTCGTATTTCGTAACTGGATCCAAAATTAACTTATATATATATTGAACAGATACATACATACATTGATATATACATACATTTACATACATCCATTTATCCCCCTCCCCAAATAAATAAAATAACCTACGTCATATTTATAAATTGTTTAATTATATAGATTTTGATTTTGATTTTGATTTGATATAATATGATTTAATTTTTATTAATAATATACACCTATTCAAAAAATAATAACAATAAATATAAATAATAAAATAAAAAATGAATAATCATAATTATAATTAATTGAAAAACCAATATTTTCAAAAACTTTTTGTTCTTGCTCTTGTTCTTGTTCTTGTTCATTATAACCATCATAAACTTCATCATAATCATCATCATCATCATCAACTTTCTTTAATTTCTTATTACTAGTAGCAATAAATAAAGTATCATTTCTAATAATAGTATCATTATCATTATTTTTCTTACTAAATAACCAAAATTTTTTACCATCTTCATCATCACAACTATCATAATCATTATTAAAATCATTTTTTGAAGATTCAACATAAACACCAGCATTTATTTGCCAACCTTTTTTTTCAGTTTGTTGTTTACCAATTTCTGCTGCTTTTCCAATTCCTTTACCTTTTCTTTGAGTATAATGACCTTTATTATAAGTTTCTCCGCCATCATTATCATCTTCTGTTTCATAATGATAACCTAATTTATTAAATTCTGATTCTGAATTTGAATTTGATATTATTGGATATTTTATATTTTTTTCTTCATTGGTTGTTGTATGATTTGATAATAATCCATTTATTAATGTTATTAATATCATTAATTTAATTATTAGAATTGATTGAATCATTATATTATGCTTGTTGGTTGTTTTTTGATTTGATGATAATTTTTGTTATTTTATTATTACAAATAAATAAATAAATAAAATATTAATAGGATGCAAAAAAAAAAAAAAAAAAAAAAAAAAGAAAATTATTGAGAGTAAAACAAAAACCACCAGTCGCAAAATAAAAATAAAAATGAAACTAGATCTAAATATGAATAATAAATTCTACTACTTATACAAATAAAAATATATCAATATTAATCTAGGAATTAATTAATTAATTAACCATTAGCAAAAAAATTAAACAAAATTAAGTTTTTTTTTTTTTATTTTTATTTTCTAAAATTTTTTTTTTTGTTCTTTAATCTAATAAACCAATATTTATAGATTTTAAATTGAGTTCATTGAATTTCAAATTCTTTTACATATCAATAATATTCGTTGATATTTAAAACGTAAAAAAAAAAAAAAATAGAATAAAACAATAAATCTTTTACATGTTCCATATACAACTATTTAAAAAACTACATCTACAGTATATTTTATTCTAATAATTTATTAGATAATTTAACTAATGTATTCTTTTTTTTTTTTTTTTTTTTGTGGTGGTAGTACTAGTTGCTGCGCTTATGGTATGATTAAAAACTGTAAGGAGACTCTCAGTCAGTCAGTCAGTCACCAAAAAAAAAAAAAAAGCTCTCTCTCAAAAAAAAAAATAGTTAACTGTTACCAATTAATCATCAATACTAGAAACTATAGAATATATATATAATGTCATCATCGAATCAACCGTCAAACAACAACAGTAATAATAATCCAACTCAACAATCCAACTCAACTACCACTACAACAACCACAACAACAACCACAAACACACAAAATATCTTACGTCTAAGACCAACAGAAGAAGAGTCAACTAAGAAAAAAGATGCTAAGAATAAGAACAAGAACAAGAAGAATAAATCAAGAGTTAGATGGAATACAGATGTCATAGATAATGAACATATGAATAAGAAAAAAAGTAAAATATGTTGTATATTTCATCCACAACGTGATTTTGATGAAGAATGTGGAGAAGGAGAAGGTGATCATGAACATAATCATGGATCTGATTCTAGTGATGAAAGTAGTAGTGATTCAAGTGAGAATGAAGGAACAGGAGGAACAGGAGATATCAAAGAACCTAAACCTAATGCTTATGAATATCAACCTCGTTATGAAAATAAATCAAAATTACAAGAACATCAACAACCTAAATAAAATTTATTAAATTATTATTATATATTATTATTTATCTATATATGTCTGTATAGAAAAAAATCACCAAAAAATTAATTTAATTAGTTTATATAAAAAAAAAAAACCGGGTTATTAAACAAAAAAAAAAGAATATATATATATAGAAATAAATGCAACGAATGAAATGAAATGAAATGAAATATTTATCCTTAAAGTTTATCAGGATTTGTAATTTTTAATTTTCTTGAATAATCAAAATTATCATCAAAAGATTTATAAGAATCAATTTTATTTAAAAACATAGTATTTGGATCTAATCTTGAATCTAATTCATTTATTGGAAACATAATTTGATCATCATCACCATCACCACCATTAGAATTATTTAAATTTCCATTATTTGAACTATTTCTTCTACTTGTATTACCCATTAATTTTTTTCTTGAAGAATTTCTATTTAATGAATTCTCTTTATCTTTATCACTATTATTGGAATTACCCATGAAATAAGTAAATAATGTATTTGATGAAGAATTATTTCTTTTAATAGATGAATTAAATGATGAATTTTTACTCAATTGTTCAATTTGTGGTGATGATATAGGTTTAGGTTTATTATTTATTGTTGTTCCTTTACTTATTGGTGTTATAAATTTTTCATGATTTAAAGATACTTCATCTGATGATTCATCTGTAAATCTACTTTCATCATCATCAAGATGTGAACGTTTTGTACAACAACAACAACAATATAATATAGCTGAAATTAATCCAATTACAACTACTCCAACTGCTGTAAATGTACCTGCTACTTTTCCTTTATCATCAAAAAATGCATCTTTATGGGTATTATTATTATTTGAACTTGTTGAAGTTGATAAAGTAGCATCCGTACTACTACTAGAACTAGAAGATGTTGATGTTGGAGTTGGTATTGATGATGCATCTTCTCCTTTACTTGAATTTAAAGAAGAATCATCATCACTATTAAAACTTGAACTTGTAGTTGATATTGATGATGTTATTAAAGTACTTGCATGAAGTGTAATATACATCGTACTGATTTCATGTGTTTGAGTACCATTAATAGTCATATATGAATAAACAGTAGATGGTTCAACTTTTGTAGATATTGAAATAATATCAGAATGTGAAGAAGAAGAAGAACTTGAGGTAGAAGAACTGGAAGAACTTGAACTGGATGTTGTTGATGTTGTTGATGGTTGAACTTGTTCAGTTGTATATTTAGTAACAATTATTATATCACTTGATTTTTGTGTAGTTTCAGTAGTTTGTGTGGTGATTAAAGTACTTTGAATAGAAGTTGTACTAGATGTTGAAGTTGTTGAAGTTGATGATGATGATGTAGTTGGTGTGGTAGAAGTAGTACTGGTAGAACTTGAAGTGCTAGTACTACTTGAAGTTCTAGTACTAGTAGAAGTACTACTACTAGTAGTAGATGTTGATGATGATTTAGTTGTTGAAGTTGTTGAAGATTGACCACCAACAGTAGAATAAGGAGTATTAATAATTATATAACCAAAATAACCATTCCCACCACAATCTTCAGTTGATATACCAGGACAACCATTATTACAATTAGATAATAAAGTCAAATCATTTTCATTTGGTATTGAATTTGAACAATAACAATTATAACCATTCAAAATAGCAATTGAATAATCTCCATTATTTAAACAATTATCATGACAATAACCTGTTGACATCCATTCATAATTTGATTGAAATGTGCCTAAATTTATTGTAGAACATAGATTTAAAGTTATTGCTTTACAATTATTTATAAATATTAATAATAATGATAATATTAGTAGTATATTAAAACTCATATTATATTATATTATGTGGTTGTTTTTGTTGAAGATAAAGGATCGGGTGGTGGGACGATGATATTGGAAATATGGTGATGATGGTATGGTATGGGATGAAATTAAATTAAATTAATTGGGTGCTAATTAATTTTAAAATGATAATGGAATTATGATGTAATAAAATAAAATAAAACACAAGAAAAAAAATAAAATAAAAAATAAAAAATAATACAAATTAAAAAATGAAATTGAAATGGAAATCTATGGGAATTGATATTGAATATATAGAATGAATATCTATAAGAATGGTTATAGATGATGATATTCTATATATATATATATATATATTTGTGGTTGATGGTTGATGGTTGATGGTTGGTTGTTTTTTTAATTGTTTATATTTTTAATTTATATTGTTTCTATAAATACAATACAATACTAGGTTGTTCTTGTACTTGTTATTCTTGTTCTAAAGGGGGTTTTGACTAAAATTTAAAATTCAAAATTCAAATTCAAATTCTAAAATTTCTTTTCTTTGTACGATAGTATAGAATGGTATGGTTATAGTATAGTACAGTATAATATAATATATACTATTGTCTATTATCTTCAAATCTTGTTTTCGAAGGGGAAACTTAAAATTTAAAACTTAAAATTTAAATTCAGTATTATTGTTGCTACTGTAACTTCTTCGTTTTTTTTGCTTCTTCTTTAAAGTTTAGTTTTTCTTTTTGATTTTTCGAGTTAATCCAAAAACCCTTTTTCTTTTTCTCTTTACTAACTAAAATTTAAACGAAATAAATATCAAATTTAAACGAAATAAACCTCTGGATGAAAAAAAACAAAACGTTGTTAATGATGATTGATGAAATTCAAGTGGTTGAAATTGTGGATATCGTTTATAATATATAGTATATAGTATAATACTATGTAAAAACTAAAAATTTAAATAATTTTTAAGGAAAAACAAAAAAAAATAAAAAAAAATGAAATTTCTTTTAAATGGGAAACAACTAAAAATTAATTAATCAACTAAAATATAAAATATAAAATATAAAAAAAGTGATTTTTTGTTTTTTTTAAGAGATGAAGATTGTTATATATATAAGAAGAAGAATATCTAAATGGGGGTGAATATTATCTTAAAATGTGTCAATTTAATTTAATTCAATTCAATTTCAAGGATATATAAAAAAAAATAAAAAGATACCGAAAGTATAATATGTTTTAGAAAGTAAGAAATGGGGATTTAACTTTGTTTTAGTAATTTGTTTTAGTTATTTTAATCAACATACATTACATTGGGATAACTACACAAAAGAAGATGAATGAACTACAACCACTTCGAATAGTTATATATAGTAAGTACAATGTACGAACTAAACTCTTGATCAATTTGTGTTACTTTCCAGAATAAGAAAAAGGATTTATTTTTCTGTTTCTTTTGTTTTCAAATCTCTTTATCTTTTCTTTTTCTCTTTCTCTCTTTATCTTACATTCTGTTGCTCTTCTCTTCTCAATTATCCAATCTTAATCCCATTGTATATTCCAAATGAATTCATATTCTAATATAGATAGATACTAATAAACAGAATATAATATAATATCATATTGTATTATATATCTCATACTGAATTTAACTAAAATAATTAATTATTTATTCTTACTTTAAATCCCCAATCATTAAAAGAACATAACACAAGATAGCAATTTAACTAAACTGTTTCTTTCTTACTTTCTTACATATTATTATTATTATTTTATTTTTCTCTTTCTCTTTCGATTTCAAAGTATGATGGGTTCAACGGGTATTAAACACAGATTGATTGAATAGAAAGAAAGATTTTATATTTATAAATTTATGCAATCAACGTTAAAATAAAATATATTAAAATAAAATAAAATAAAATAAAAATATCTTAGAATTTTTATTTATTTATTTACAATTAAAATTATAAAACCTTTTTTTTTTTTTTTTGTTTAAAATTAAAAATTAAAAATTAAAAATTACAACATTAACTATTTAATCTTAATCTTTCTTTTGACGTAATTGTAATTTCTAATATCTCTCATATCTAAATATATGAAATTGAGAGATTTATTTATTTGAAACTGTTGTTGTTCATTAAAATTAAAATTAAAATGAGATATATAAATAATTTCACAGCTAAAAAAAAAACAGAAGAAAAAAAAAAAAAAAAAAAATTAAAAAGCGCTTCAAGTACTAAGATTTAGAACCGCTTCCTCCCCATGGACGTATAATTCATCAACACTACACAAACTTACTACTACAACTACAACTACAAACTACAACTACTACCGCAAGACTACAACCACTTCCATGTGTTTTGTGTAGCACTTAATATACAATACAATACTATATACTATATACAATAACTATCTCTCTGTATAATTACCTAATTTATAACCCTAACTAACTATTTTATTGTTTACTATTTTGGTTGTTTCACTTTTCATATATCGTATCATATTCATATTCATATGTAAGTAACTTAAAGATTTAATAACACCCTTTATTTTTTTTTCTTGATTTTGATTTTTTTTTATTTTTTTTTGCATCCGATTACTTTTTAAACATCTACGTTCTTTTTCATTTACAAATCAATATATTATATTACTAACTAACTTTCGGATTTAATTTTAGGGGGTAATTAAGTTTTTTACTTTGATTATATCATAGCTTTGATTTTTTAGTCAACATCTAAAAAACTTTAAACTCAAATGAAAAGTAAACAAAATAAAATAAAACAAATTCATCATATACAAAAAGAAGGAAGCCCCCTTCATAATTGAAACAACAAAGAGTAAAGGGTATTTGAAAACATTCAGTTTTTAGCCAAAATTGTTTTTTATGTGGAGATTAAATTTAAATTTAAAACTAAAAACTAAAAAAAATCTTACAAAAATGTATTGATTATGTCTCAGTCTAAGATATTAGCAAACTATTACAAATTGAATAGTTTTTATTTTAGTCGATTTCATGATCGTTTTCTATAATCTTCTATTCTATTCTAGTCTATTCTCTTTTTCTGATTTCTTTTCTCTTTAACTTTCAAAAAACAGTTTATCCTTTGTTGACATTTCAACAACAACAACAACCTTTCAATTATACTTTCAAATGTTTTTTTATTTTTTACTTCTGTTTTGTTTATAATTTCGTTTATTTTGGTCATTATTATAATAATAATATCGTTATTTGTACGTATGTATTTTTGTGTAGTCGTTAAATACATAAATACTTTTGTGAAGTTGGCTTAATTTGGCTTACACTAAATCTTGACACACACATGTTGTTGTTGTTGTTGTTTGTTGTTTATAATATCATCTAATATCGGAAACAACGAGGGTTCTTAAAATATTTGATGGTTATGAAAATTTCAATATTTTTTTTTTTTTTTTAAAGATGTATTATGTATATGGCACTTACATTAAAATAAATAAATAAATTTACTCTAAATTCTATTTACAAGCTATTCTATTCATATAATATCCATATAATATCCATTTAATTAATATAATAATTTCCTCGAAATCCATTTCATTACAATTACAAATTGTTTTTAAACAAATTTGCATAATCTTGGTTTTTTTTATTTTTGTTTTTTGTTTTTTGTTTTTTGTTTTGTCCTTTTTTCTCTTGCTGTTTATTTATTTTTTTTTATCTCCATTTCGATCTCTTGATTGATTAATTGACCGTACTTTCCATCCTTCCTTCCTTTTCATCATACATATCGTTCTGTTTTCTTGCTTGATTCTTCTATGTTATTTCCTTATTATACATATACAATCAACCTTATTTTGGTATTATTTTATACTAATTTGTAATTTTCATAAATAAATTTCTTTTTTCTTTTTTTCTTTTTTTTCTTAATAAGATTTAAATTTTTTTAAAAATATTTTTAAATAATTTTTTATTTTTACGATCGGGTATTTATCAATTTCTTACATCATATAATCTCTCTCTCTTTCTTTCTTTCTTTCTTATTGCAAATATTGGAAATTATGGGAAATATCAAAAACCAAAAACCCCCAACCTACCTTGTTTATCCCTTTTTTCTTTTTTTTCTTTCTTTTCTTAATTTAATAAATTACGTTCTTTTAATAAATTTAAAAGATAATTATCAAAACCTTGATCAATTTTTTCTAATCTATTTCTATTTATACTTGATTGAATTTTTTTTTTAATATGAGTAAATTTTTCATTATATAAATTATTATTAGATGAAATAATTTCTTTTTCAATATTTTTAAATAATAAATCATTTTCATTTTTAATATCTAATTTTTCAATTTCTTTTTTTAAATTTTTCCATTCTTTAATTTCTTCTTTATTTAATAATTCCCATGGTAATTTAATTAATTGTTTTGATTCTTTATTATTTTTAATTAATTGATCATTTAAATATTCTATTTTTGATTGTAATTCAATTAATAATTTTCCTGATATAAAATTAACTAAAATTTTATAATTTTCTGGTATTGACATTTTTTCAATTTTTTCAAGTTTACTTTCATTTTCATTTTCTTCAAGTTTACTACTTTCATTTTTATTTTCATTTTCTTCATTTGTTTTTGTTTCATAATTTATTATATCTATTGGTAATTTTAATTTTATAGTTAAATCATAAATTAATCCTCTTATTATAAATATTAAATGATTAAAATCTTTTAAATATGATAAATCTTTATAATCTTGAATTAATCGTATTATAACTAATTTATAACTTTCACTTAATGAATAAGTAAAATTTATTCTTTTTTTACTAAATTTTATTAAATTTTGAATCATAATTTTTGATATTTGATTTGGATTATTATTTATTGAATGATGATAACCTATCATTAAAGATCTTAAATTACTTTCATTTGAAATATTAATTTTAATTTTAATTGAATTATTATTATTACCATTTTTTAAAGAATGATAAATAATTTTATTATAAAATACTTCATCATTTTCCCAATTTTTATAATTTAAATCATTTTCAATAAAATTTATAACATCATTAGTATCATTATTAATTTTCATATAATCATCAAGTATTCTAATTATTAAATTTCTATGAATTAAAATATTTTCTTGTTGTAAAAAATTTAAAAAATTTTCTTTTAAATAAGTATTATTAATTAAATCATAAATTCTACAATAAGTTGTTAAATTTATTTGTAAATTTAAACTTTGAATTAATTTTAAATATCTAAAAATTAATCCATAAGTATTTGAAGTTGATTTAATATGACTTTGAATTTTTATAATTTTAAACATTATATTAATTGTATCTATATTTATTATATGTCCTTCTTTTTGCATAATTAAAATTAATTCTCTTGCAAATCTACTTTGATGTTTTGAATAACCAAAATAATAAATTAATGAATTAAAAGTTGTTGTTGATCTAAATTCTTTAAATTTTTCATTATTTAAATTATGTGTATATAATAAAATTTGAGGTATTATACCATTTAAAGAACTTGAATTTTTATAAAAATATTTTGTATAACATAATTTATATATATATTCTTCAAAATTTTCTTTTGTTAAAGGATTTGGAATTGAAGGAATTTCATTAAATGATAATTTATCATATACAAATTTTTTATTATTATTATTATTATCATCATTATCATCATTATCATTATTATTATTTTCAATTTTTTCTTGTTGATTATTTAATTCATTTAATTTAATTTCATTTTCAAAATTTATATTTTTTATATTTAAAGGAGTTAAATTAATTAAAAATTTTTTTAAATTTTCAAATTTAATTCTATTTTTAATAAAAAAATTTAATTCAACTTGTGGATTTTTTGAATGTTTTTCAACCCAAATTGATTTATTTTCATCAAATGAATTTTCATTACTAAAAGTTTTTAAATTTGATACTTGTAAAGGTTCTAAAAAATTCCTATATAATTTAACTTGATAATTCATATATCTTTCTCTATTTTGATCCATTTCTTCTTTGGATATATAATTTTCTGATTTATTAATTATATTTGGTTCATAATCATCTGTTTGGGTGGTTGTAGTTGTTGTTGATATTGGATCGATTAAGGTTTTACTTGGTCGTTTCTTTGATGATGCTGCTGCTGCTGCCTCTATTGATTTATTAATCTGTCGTATGGACTTACTTAATCTTGTAATTGTTTCTTTTATGGAATTCAAATTCATATCATAATCATATCTCTCTAATCGATGTTGCCAATTAAAAATTATTTTCAAAATTTTTTATTTAATTTTTTTTTTTTTCACCAAAAAAAAAAAAAAAAAAAAATTCAGAAAAAAAAAATTTCCATCATCATCATCATCAATTACAAATCATTAATCCAATCATGGCATCACCTCAAAGAGAAGGATTTAGTATTCCATCAAGTATATCACATGCAGCATTAGGTCAAGTCACTAATAAATCTCTTGGTGTTAAATATAATTGTGCTCAATGTGCTGCTTCATTTTCATTAGGTAAAAATGATGCTATTAGATGTAAAGAATGTGGTCATCGTGTTATATATAAAGCAAGAACTAGAAGAATGGTTCAATTTGAAGCTAGATAAATAAATAAAATCATGAAGAAAAAAATGATTGATCGGGAATTTTAATAATAACATGGTGTTGTGTTATTGTGTATTATAGAAAGGAATATTAAACAAGTTTTTAACAACTAACATATTTTTCAAATTATTTAAAAAGTAAAGGGATTTGAAAGGATTATCTCAAAATTAGGATATTATGATTGTGTATTATAAATATAGAAACATCAAAAAATTTAATATATAATTTTACAAGAGTTTTTACTATTTATTTAACAAAATTATTATTTATTTATATATATATATATATATATATATACTACTTGGAATATATTAAAGCTGAGATCTTTTTAATCTCTGAAGTATGAGTTGCAAAAAAAATTTTTATCATAAACTAGTCAATATTTATTTTTAATTACCACATCATCAGTGATAATCGATTTGCTGAATGAAATGCAAATTTCTTTCCAAATTCTGTAGGTAATGTTTTCAACAATCTTGTTTTGTAATAATCCCTTTCAAGAATATGAATAATTTTTAAATTAGGAAGATTATATTCTTGAAATTGTTCAAGATGAGGTTTTAATCTGTCATGCCATTCATTAAACGTATTTTCTTCATGAAAACATGAATACGATTCTAAATTTTTACATTGACTAAAAATTAAATTTTCAATGAATAAACATTTATATAAATATATTGAAAATAAACTTGCTGGTAGAATTAATTTATTTGAAAAAGATGTATTAGTTGCAATTAATGATTCTAATTCTAAATTCAAATTTTTTGAATTAACAACTTGACAACCAGATAATTTTAAAATTTTTAAAGATCTTGGTAAATAATCTAAATATACTTTATCAGATTTCTTATCCTCATTTTCAAACTTAATATCTAATTCTTGTAAATTTATTAGATTCTTTAATTTATGAAAAGGTTTATTAAAAATATATTTATGTGATGGTTCACATGAAATATCTAAAACTTGTAAACTTATTGGTAATTTTAGAATTATATAATTAATTATTTTATAATTTATTTTTATTTCTAACTCTTTTAAATTTGGTGGAAAATTAAAATTTTTAGCTAAAAATTCAATTCTATTAAAAGTTTCCAATTTTAAGTACTGACAATTTTTTGGAAAATTGATATTTTCATTTAATTCTATATTTTCTATATTTAAATTAATTGTAGTTAAATTTTCAAATTTACTTAATGGTAAAATAGTAATATTTTTTTTACTTAACTGATACAGTAAAGATTCTAAATTTTGATTTGTTTTTACTGATGAAAGTTGTGAAATATTTAAACAATCAACTAAATTTAAATGCCTAATTGAATTAGGAATGTTCCATTTTGGTTTAACTTCGAAGTTGGTAACAGAATCAATAATTGTACCAAATTCAACTTTTTCAATACCAAAATATCGTAAACTCGTAGGAATAATGATATTGGAAATTTCTAATGCATGATAAAATTCAATTGTTAAATATTCAACAAATTTTGGAATTTCAAATATAGTTATTGGTTTACGATGGCCCTTCTTATTATAATCAAAATATGATTCATGAATGGTTAAAACTTGTAACAATCTTGGAAAACATTTTGAAGAAATTGCAGATTCTATAATTGACATTCTAGCCTCTAAATGAAAAATTTTAATATTTGAAAAAGAATCCAATTTAGGTAATTTCGTATGACAATCATCATCTATATAATAATGATTTTCTTCAATCATTAGTTCATTAATCTGTTTTGGTAATTCAATCTTGTGATCTAATGTATATTTAATTTTCAATCTTTTTAAATTTTTTAAAAACAGAAAATCAATTACAGTTTCAGTTATAGGTTTGTTATATGTAAAATTCTTTCTAATTTCTAACTTTAATGATCTCAAAGAACTTGGAAAATTCGGAATAATATTATCATAATCATTTATTTGTTGAGATAAAATAGAAGATGTTTCTAATGATTTCATTGTTGATGATAATACTGGAAATTTATCAATGTAATTATAATTAAATGTACCCAAACTCAAACTTTGTAAATTGAGTTTTGAAATTCTAGAAAGTTCAAATTCATCGGTATCTATTAATAAATTTCTTGAATTAGTGGGTAATTCAGTATTGATGTTGCATGAAATCAGTGAATCAAAATTTTTAAAAATATTCAAATCAAAATCAATTGTTAGGGGTAACGATATTCCTACTGAATGAACATATTGAAAAATTTCTTGATATATTTCTGGATATTCTAAAACTAAAATTCTTAACTTGTCACTATCTTTAATTATTAAATTATCAATACGAATATTATATTCTTTCAATCTTTTAAAAACTATATTAACAAATTCAACCATATCAACAGTTATATGTCTTGATGAAAATTTAATGATATCATGAGATACATATTTTGGAGGACCACGATAAAATATATCCATTGATCTATCTTTTATTTCTTGATAATTATTTATTTCAACTGTAGAATAAAAAACTTTTAAAGCTGATCGTTTAAAAAATATATCTAATATAAATTTTGAAACCAGTTGCAAAGGCATATATTTGAAAACTATTTCTAATAATTCATCAGGTAAATCAAATATTGAAACCATATTTCTTATAATTGATAAGGAAAACCAATTTCTAATAAGAAGAAGAAAGTGAAAAAAAGTGGCAAATAGAAATATTAAAAATTAATATTGGGGTTTTGTTATACAGATCATTTTAAAAAGTTACGCGCGGAGTGAATTTTATGTTTGTTAGTTTTTTGATATAACGCTGTAATATAAATTTCGAACTTATTTAATAAACATATCATGAATCAATTTATTTCAAAGTTTTATGTCTATTAAGGCTTATCTTATACTCTGTTTGTTATTTGATGGTTATATAGTACTGTATATAATATTATCTAATATATGAAGATGTTTTGAAAAAAAAAAATAAATACACTTTTTATGATTTATAAAAAGTTATATATAAATATAAATATAAAGTTGTTCTTTAAAATAACAAATAGATTTTACTCTTTAATAATATATTTTGATAATTAATACATCTGTAATGATAGCAATTTGTAATTGAAATATATTTTGTTATAAAAAATTAGGAAATTTAAATGGAAATGATATTTATAAATAGTAAAATTAAGGGGGTTTTGAGTTGTATGCAGTATTTACTATTTTTTTTTTTTTTTTTTTTTTGGCAACCATTACCAAGAAAAATTAAGCAACTTCAAATTTGCCCGTTTTTATTTAAAATATAAATCAAATTGAATCAAAAACATTTTTTTTTTTTTTTTAACAAATCAAATAATGTTTAAGTTAAACTTTGATTGCAAAGATCTAAGAATACAAATGTAATAGAGAAAGAATCAAATGAACTGGATAAAGAATCAAAAGAAATAGAATTTGATTACTATTTATCTTATTAGATTGGTTATCATCGAAAAATGAGACACATTTAGATGTTAAGCTCACTGGATTCCAAATCAATTGGAAAATGTAACTTTGTAGTGTAACTGATACATTCATTAATTTAAAGAAAAACCTCGATACTTGGAAATAGTTTAAATTTCATAATTATGAAGGAGACAGGGAAGTTAAAATAGAATTGAAAAGCATTAATTGTACAATAATAGGTGGTCCCAAATCTACTGAATATATATATAAACGATTAAATTCAAAAATGGTACCTAGTTTTCTTAAAAATCTTGAATTCATATGTGTCTCAAATAATAATCAAGTTACAGGAACTACATCAGTAAGATATTTTATATTTATTTGGAAAATTGATAATTTAAGGTTTGCAAATTATCTTGTTCCTATACACCCACTAGAAGATTTTTATGATTTTGCTGTTAGTTGGTTTAAAGATCCGTTTAGAGGTAAATATGGATGGTATCGTGTATGGTATAAGTACGTACATTTGAAACATAGTTGTAAATATTGCAATAATGATAAAGGTATAAAATATAAGTTTGATTTAAGATGTTTCTCGTGGATTACTGGTGTTTAATATAGTGAAAAAGGAAAATTGAATGAATTCTGTCTTTCCGAAATTTCTCTGGAAGTAGAAAACAAAAACTAGAAATCTAATGATATAATTTTAAAACTATTAAAATAATTTTATATGTCAATAGTAAAGTTTAATTTTGAAAACAAATATCTAGAAATTATATAAAACTATAAAGAAGTTTGCTATTTACAATAAAATTTTTGTTTTGGGCTTTTGCTTAAAATTGTTAAATTGCAATAATATTAGTAAACTACCAATCTAATATTGACTAGCTCATATTTTTTTTTTAAAGAGTTATTCTTTATAAATTTAACAAATAGGTTGTCTTTAATAATACATAATTAATACAT
The DNA here is from genome assembly GCA_030582535.1 of Insectozyma bohioensis. Classification (NCBI taxonomy): domain Eukaryota; kingdom Fungi; phylum Ascomycota; class Pichiomycetes; order Serinales; family Debaryomycetaceae; genus Insectozyma; species Insectozyma bohioensis. The sequence goes on along the minus strand of JAKTXL010000054.1, from coordinate 73,999 downwards.
CTCTGATGATAGCAATTTATAATTTAAATATATGTTATTAGGAAATAACAATAATGAAATGGAGATGATATTTTATAAACAATAAATTTAAACAGGGTTTTGGGTTGTATGCAGTATTTGCCTTAATCTTTTTTTTTTTTTTTCTTTTTTTTTTGGCAACCATTACGAAACAACTTCAAATTTTTCCTTCTTATAATCAAATTAAATTAAACCATAATCTTCTTTTTTAAATAATTTTTTTTAATCACTTTAAAATAAAATTATGGTTAACTTGAACTATTTCAATAATTCATTAAAAAAATTAAAAGATACAAATGAAACAGACAAAGAATTAAACAAAACAGTATCTGATCTGGAGGTTGAAGAAGAATACGATTTATTAGATTGGAAATCATCAAAAGATGATCCATCTTTGTATATTGAAGTCACCAAAAGCATTATAGATTGGGATAATTTCGTTGGTAATCTGACAGATACAATTATTAATATAAATAAAGATATCGATATTTGGAAATGGTTTAAATTTTTTAATTATGAAGGAGAAGAATCTGTTGTAATCGATCCGGAAAATATGAAATGTAGTTTAGAAGGTGGTCCCAAATATAATGAAGAGGTATTTGAACAATTAAATTCAATTATGGGAACTAGTATTAAAGACCTTGAGTTTATAGGTTTTTCACAAACTTCAGATGGTGTAATCCTTGATTTAATTGTTTGGAGGATTGATGATTTAAACTATGTAACTTATGCTTTTTATGATGAAGATCTTGAAAAATTTTATGATTTTGCAAGAAGTGGATTTAGGGATCTGTATAAAGGTACAGAAGGATGGTATCGCATATGGAAAAGGGTTGCTCAATTGAGTCATAGTTGTGAACATTGTATTAATAATGCAAAAGGGGTAGAATGTGAGGATGACCCAACGTATTTGTCGTGGGTTCATAGTGTCGAATGTCTGGAAAAAGGACCATTGAATGAATACTGTAAGTCCAAAATTGTTTTGGGAAATAGAAATTAAAAATTGGTTTTAAAGTAGTTTCTAAGAATCTATGACAATAATAAAGGTTAAATAGTGAAGATATTATGATTAAGTTATTTTTTTGTGAGAGTAAAAGTTCTTGCAATATATATATATATATTTCTATTGTATTCTTTAGTAGTAATAAAGTAATTTTTTTAATAATTCTGATAGTTGGAGTTGTATATAGTTTGGTTTATAATATTTAAACAATTAAAAAAGAACAAAGACGGAATAGTAAGATTTGTATTGAACAATAGAGTAAAAAAATAAATAAATCTATTAACTATTACTAATTTTCAAAGCCAATAATTAAAACTGAAAAATTAGATAATTAACACAAAATAAAAATACAATACAATTAATTTTAATTTTAATTTTAATTTTAACCAAACAATTGAATTTTTTTTTTTCTTACCTTTTTTTTTTTTTTTTCAATAATTTCAAGAAAATTTCTGATTTTTTTCAAATTATCAAATATTACAAGTTTCCACCTTTTCAATTTTAAATTAATAAAAGATCAAGATCATTTTAAAGGAAGTTTTAAAAATAGAAAGTTTATCAAAAGAATTTTAGAGTTGAAGAATAAAATTTTAAAAATTTCTCATCTTATCAATAAAACAAAAAAATCAAAATTTAGATAAAAAAAGAAAATTAAATTAAATTATTAATTATTAATTTTGAAGATCTTTTTCATTTTTTCATATCACTTTCATTCCACTTTCATTTCCTATAAGTTCAGATCATCATCTCCTTCAATCCAGTATTTAAGAAGAATAGTTTTGTTTTGTTTAGTTTATTAAATAATCTTTCAAATCAACTAAAAAACCTAATTAAAATTTAAAATCTAAAATCTAAACCCCAACAAATTAAGTTACCAGTCAGAAAAAAGAAAAGACAAAGAAAAAAAATTTATTATTGTTATCCCCTCTTAAACAAATTATATATCACTTACACTACACTACACTACACTACAATACTAGACACTAACAACCAACAACTAACCAACTAACCAACACATTACTCATTTTCAACACTTTCTACTTTTCTTTTATTTATTTTTCATTAATTATTCATGCCACCAAGTATTTCATCCAATTCAACCATTAAAACAACACCTCCTGAATTATCACCAATGATGGATTCAAGTAAATTAAATAAACAACAACAACAACAACAACAACAATCTCAAACTCCAAATATACAAGAACTTATATCTGATCAAGATAATGCATCTATGGAAATTTTTAAAATGTATCAACATAAAAATTATTTACCTCATAATCAAAGAATTTCAAATATTGCATGGCGAATACAAAATAAAAAAATTTTAAATCAAGGTATATCAAAACCAATAACTAAAAATAATAATAATATAAAATTTGGTTCAAGAAATAATTCTATAATAAAAGTTGAAGATAAATCAAATGATCCAAATTTAGATGAATTTGATTATGTTGCTCATATTAGAAGAATAAGTCAAGAAGAATATAAACCTGAAGAAAATAATAATAATAATAATAATAATAATAATAATAATAATAAAAATTTTCTTTCTTCATATATAAATTCACTAGAGTCAACTTTAAAACCTGATAAAAGTGCTTTTAAAAAATCTCCTTCACCAATTTTATCATCAAATAATCGTTCAAAAAAAGTTTTACAATGTACAAATTGTGAAACTAAAACAACTCCTTTATGGAGAAAATCAAATAATGGAGATTTATTATGTAATGCATGTGGATTATTTTATAAATTACATGGAGTTTTAAGACCAATGAATGGTGATAATAATAAAAATAAAAAGAATAAAATAAAAAATGATAAAATGATTCTGAATGAAAATACAAATTTATTAAATGGTTTAAGTGATAAAAAACAAATTTATAATGAAGATATGATGAATTTAGATTTATTTTTAGATTTTAATGTTAATTCAAATAAAACTAATGAAATCAAATATAATAATGAAAATGGTGATGAAATTGATAAATTATTAAATATGAATTTATTTCATGATATAGAACAAATTAATCCTACACATACTCATCATGATGAATTAGATTTACTAGATCCAAATGGATCTCCTCCTGATAATAAGAATAATTGGAATTGGTTAGATTTTAATACATAGTATATATATATATATTTATTTATTTAATAGAAAACAACTTGTTTACCATCTTTTGAATTAATAATAGCTTGTAAAATTGAATCTTTTAAATTATCACCAACTTTAACTTTATTATATGAAACATCTTTAATTTTATTATCTTTATATAATTTAATTAATTCATTAATTGTATCAATTTTTGATTGAGGATTTTTTTTAGTATTTGCAGTTAACCAAAAAGCTTTTGTTGATAAATTTTTTAATAATTGTAATCTTGAATCATATTTAATTTCAGTACCAGCTAATGAACCATAAGTAATTAATTGACCATTTGGTGATAAACTTTTAACTAAATTTGGTACTGTATCATTTGATAAACTATTTAAAGCTAATCTAACATTTCCTTCATTTGTATATTTATTAATATTAAAATTTTCAGAAATAAATTCAGATTCAAATAATACATATGTAGCACCTAATTCTAATAATTCATCAATTAATTTTTGAGGTTTATTATCTCTAATAATACTAATAGTTTTAATACCTTTTAATTTAGCTAATTGAGTAACATATTGACTTACTTGAGAATTACCTGAATTTTGAATAATCCAATCATTAGATTCCCAATCATTAATAAATTGATTTAAAATTTGATAAGCAGTTGAAGGATTAATAGATATAGTACTTGCTTGTTCAATAGTTAATCCATTAACATTAATTAAATCATTACTTTCAACAATTGCATAATTTCTCCAAGTTCCAAAACTTGGAATTTTAGGAATAACTAAATCATCAATTTTAAAATCAGTTACATCTTTACCTAAATAATAAACTTTATAAACACCTTCATTACCACCAACATGAACTGGTTTATTTGGAGTAGTACCTAAATTTTCAAAAAATTTTGGTTGATTATAACCTCCAAAAATTTGTGCAAGATCTGCTGGATTAACAGGTGCGGAGATTGCTTTTATAATTAATTGATTTGGTTTAATTAATGATTCATCAATTGTAAATTCTGTTAATTTTAAGATATTTGCTAAATCTTTACCGTGGGATGTATATGTAACTGCTTGACCTTTAATTGACATTTTTTGTTTGATTGAATTGAAATAAATTGAAAAAATTGATCCTTTTTTATACTTTATTGATTAGTAAGTGTAAAAGTATCAACAGGAGTTAAGATCGCTTACTAAAAGAAAAAAAAAAAAAGAATATTTCTGTGGCTGTTTCACTAACTATGGAGTTAATCTAAAACACTATCTCCGGATTACAATTAATTCAAAGATCAAAATCAAATAATCAATTAATTGATATGATTAGTACGTTGGTGTTGTTGTTGAATATATCAAAAACTTTTGAACTGAATTTTTTTTTTTTTTTTTTTTTTTTGCAACACAGAATCAACATTTCTAGCCGCCAACAAACATACTTTCAATGGCTTTAAGGAATAATAAAAACAATGATTACCTTAAATCATGTTCTACATATACAGATAATGAGAATCATTTTCTAGTTGATTCAAGATATGAAATCATTAGAGTTTTAGGTAAAGGATCATATGGAGTTGTTTGTTCAGCTATTGATACAAAAAGTTTAAGTGGTGGGGTTGAACATAAAGTAGCAATTAAAAAGGTAACAAAGATCTTTAATAAAGATATTCTATTAGTCCGAGCAATTAGAGAATTAAAGTTTATGAAGTTTTTTAGAGGACATAAAAACGTAAGTAATTTCCAGTTTTTTTTGTTTTTTAAAAAAATAATTTTATTATTTGCAAATACTAACATTTTTCTAGATTGCAACTTTACTTGATTTAGATGTTGTTTATGTTAAACCTTATGATGGATTATATTGTTTCCAAGAATTGGCAGATTTAGATTTAGCTCGAGTATTATATTCAAATGTTCAATTTTCTGAATTTCATATACAAAATTTCATGTATCAAATATTATGTGGATTAAAATATATTCATTCAGCAGATGTAATTCATAGAGATTTAAAACCTGGTAATATATTAGTTACAATTCAAGGAAATTTAAAAATTTGTGATTTTGGTCTAGCAAGAGGAATTAATCCAAAATTTATAAAAAATCATCATACTACTATAACAAATTATGTTGCAACAAGATGGTATAGAGCACCAGAATTGATGTTATCATCAAAAAATTATAATAAATCCGTTGATATATGGGCAGTTGGATGTATATTAGGTGAATTATTTGGTAGAAGACCTTTATTTCCGGGAAAAAATCTGAATGAACAAATTCATGAATTATTTAAAATTCTAGGTAATCCACCTTTAGAAACAATAAATAAATATAATTGGAAAGTTGAAGGATTATTGTGGGTTAAATATAAACCAATTAGATGGAAAGCATTATACCCTTTTGCCCCACAAGAAGCAATACTGTTGTTGGATAAATTATTACAATGGGATTACAAGAAAAGATTAGATGTTTATGAAATCTTAAATCATCAATTTTTCCAATATGTAAGAAATTTTGGGGAAGAACCTAAATCAAAAGAATTATTTGATTTTAGTTTTGAAGAAAGAGCAGGTAATTTAACTCAATTAAAAGAAATATTAGAAGGTGAAGTTAAAGATTTTAAAGAATCGAGTAGTCTTGGTATTGAATGAAATCATTATTATTTCGGTTAATTTTTTCTTGTACCTTTTTTTGTTCAGTTCTCCACCATCCACAGTTTTTTCACATGGACATCGAATCGGGTAATTTTAAATAACAAAACTTACTTAAAATTAATGGAAAAATAATTGCAACATCAAAATCGTCTCCGTGCACCAAATCCCGAGGAGAAACTCCATTGAATATAAATATTATTGAAAATTTCTCCAGATTTCAAACTTTTTTTTGAAATTTTTTTTTTAATTAATTATCATTCAAACAATGCCAGTTAATACTCATCCAGATTTAGAAATTATTAAAATTACCGTTAAAGTTCAAGGTAAGGAACCTTATGATGTTCCAGCACAAGGTCAAGAAATCAATGTTAAAATCCCTGGTGGAGTTAAATATCGTAATACCATTCATTTTAAAGTTAAAAATAGAAAATTAGAAAATATTCATTATAAACAAGTTGTTAAAAAAGCTGGTATTGCTGTTAAATCAGCAGATTATGAACTTGGTACTTATGAACCATCTGATGAAGTTCATTCAAAAGAATTGCCAGAAGATGAAACTCCAGGTGGTTGGTTAATGAGAGGTAATTATGCTGCTACTTCAACATATTTTGCAGGTGATGAAGAATTATTTTATAATGATTGGAATCTTGAAATTACTAAATAGATTGAAAAATATATAAAAAAATTTATTTATAACTTCCGAAAAAAGAATTTAATCCGTCCAGCAGTGATGTCATATTACAATAAAAAAAAAAAGTTTACTTATCAACCACTACTTCTTTCTTTCTCTTATCCTTAAATGTCTGTTCGATCAGCAACCCATGCTGGTACATGGTATTCAAATAATCCTACAAGATTAAAACAACAATTTGATAGTTTATTTCTAAAAGCAAAGAATTTCCCAACAGATGTTAAAGGTGCAAGAATATTAATTGGACCTCATGCTGGTTATACATATTCAGGTGAACGTTTAGCAGAAACATTTAATTGTTGGGATATTTCCAAAGTTAAACGTATATTTTTATTAGGTCCTTCACATCATGTTTATTTTAAAAATCATGCATTATTATCATCATTTGATTATTATGAAACACCATTTGGAAATGTACCAATTGATACAGAAATTATAGAAGAATTATTAAAAAAATCATGTTTTAAATATATGTCTGAAGAAATTGATGAAGATGAACATTCATTTGAAATGCATGCACCATTTATTCATTATAAAGGATCAAAATCTCCAAATGGTATACCTAAAATTATTCCAATATTAATAAGTGGAATGGATGATAAATTACAACAACAAATTGTTGAAAATTTATTACCATTTATAGATGATGAAGAAAATCATTTTATAATTAGTTCTGATTTTTGTCATTGGGGTTCAAGATTTGGTTATACAAAATATTTAAATATTAATGAAAATGATTTAATAAATTTAGATAGTTTAAATCATCAATTGATTACTTTAGGTACAAAAGGAAAATTGGAAATTTATAAATCAATTGAATTATTAGATAAATTTGCATTAGAAATTGCTTCAAAAGGTTCTTCAAATGATTGGAAAGAATATATTAAAATTACTGGTAATACAATATGTGGACAAAAACCAATTAGTATAATTTTAAAATTATTAGAATTGTATAAAAAAGAAGAAGAAGAAGTAGGTCAAGTATTTAATTGGATTGGTTATTCCCAAAGTAATCCAGTTAAAAGAATTAATGAAGGTAGTGTTTCGTATGCTTCTGGATATGTTAGGTTATAAAAATATAATTATCTTTTTTTTTTATTTTTTTGCCGGCTCTTACATTTTTTTTTTGCTTTTCTTTTTTTGTTTGTTACTCCTTTTTCTTTTTCAACAATCATGAGTGATGGAAAGTTGTTTTCAAAATCTAAAAGCATTGAATTACGTGCTGAATTAGAACAAGCATTTAAGAAATCTAAACCAATTAATCGTGTTAAAATTGTTCTTCATAAAATTCTAGCAAATATAATATTAAATAATAATGAAATTGCTAATTTAATGTCAGATATAATTCCATTATTAAAAATTGATGATTTAGAAGTTAGAAAATTATGTTTTGAATATTTAACTAATTATGCTATTTATTCATCAGATTCTATTGAAGCAATTCCTTTTTTTAATCGATTTAAAGATGATCCAAATCCAATTCTTAGATCATTATCTTTAAAAACAATGACATCAATTAATAAAAAAGAATTTATAGATTTATCAATTATTAATATAAAAAAAGCTATTCAAGATAATGATCCTTATGTTAGAAAAACTGCTGCTTATTCTGTTGCACGTATATATCAACATGATCCAATACTTACCGAAAGAGAAAATTTAATTGAAGATTTAAATAATTTATTATATGATCAAAATCAATTAGTTGTATCAAATGCTTTAGCTTCATTAAGTTATATTACTGAAAATAGTCCTAAATTAAATTTAACAATTGATAAATCTCATTCATTAAAATTAATTTCTTTATTAAATACAGCAAATGAATGGCAACATATTTATATTATAAATTCATTAATGTCATATGTTCCACAAACTGATGAAGAATCTTTAAGTTTAATTGAAGCTATATTACCATGTTTACAACATGAAAATTCAGCAGTTGTTTTAAATACAACTAAAGTTATAATATATTTTTGTAATTATGCAAAAAATCCAGAATTAAGAATACCAATATTACCTAAAAGATTAGGTTCATCATTAGTTTCATTATTATCAAAACCTCCAGAAACTCAATTTTTAGTATTAAGAAATGTTATATTATTATTATTAGGTAATAGAAATTTAGTTCAATTTGATGTTGAAATGTTTTATTGTAAATATGATGATCCAATTTATGTTAAAGATACTAAATTAGAAATTATTTATTTATTAGCAAATGAACAAAATGTTGGTAATGTATTAAATGAATTAGAAGAATATGCAACAGAAGTTGATGTTGCAATGGCAAGAAAAGCAATTCGTGCATTTGGTAATTTAGCTGTTAAACTAGAGAATGCTTCAGATCAATGTGTTGAAGTAATATGTTTTTTAGTTTCAAATGGTATATCATATATTGTTCAAGAATCTGCAATTGTTTTAAAAAATATTTTAAGAAAATATCCTGGAAAATTTTTATTTGCAATTAAAGAATTAATTAAACATTATAAATTAATTGATGAACCTGATGCAAAATCAGCTATAATTTGGATTTTAGGTCAATATTGTGAAATTATAGATGATTCAAAATTAATTTTATTAGATTTTATAAATAGTTTTAAAGATGATCCTGTTGAAGTTCAATATGCTACATTAACTTCAATTACTAAATATTATTTAAAATTTCCAATTGAAGGTGAAACTATTTTATTAAAAGTTTTAAAATGGGCAACTGAAGAAGTTGATAATCCTGATATTAGAGATCGTGGATTTATTTATTGGAGATTATTATCATCAGAATTTGCAAGTGGGAATAATAATGAATTTCAAGAAAATACAAAAAAAATAATTTTAAATCAAAATCCATTAATTAATTCTGATAATGATAATATTAATCCTAATATTTTAGAAGAATTAGAACTTAATATTGGTACTTTAGCTTCAATTTATTTAAAACCTGTACAAAGTGTATTTAGAATGGCAAAACCAAAACAATTACCTTATAGTCCAGCTCTTCAACCAAAAATTCATCATAATACTCAACCAACATCTCAACAATCAACTAAATCATCTCCAATAATAATAGGTAGAAGAATGTCTTATAGAAGATCAAGTGATAATGTTTCAAAAGAATCAAGAGAAATAACTCCATCACCAAAAAGAGAAAATTTTTCAAAAAAATTAACTAGAAAAGCTTCTTCTTTATTTACTAAATAGGGGAATATAATAAAATATCTTCTTACTCTTTAGTTTCGTTTAGAGTAACAGTATTCGTACAAATGTCCTCTTTTTCAATCCAATCAACAGCATAACTTTAGGAGCTCAAGTAATATATAGGGTAAATTAGGGCAAATTCATATTATTAACTAAACGAAACTATACAACAACCAGATTCATTTCTTTTGAATCTTTTTTTTCTTTTAAGTATTCTAAGCTAGTGGTGATTGCTGATAAGAATATAATTATGGATTCAAAAACTAATGCAATATTTTTGCCATCATATCTCCAATAAATCATGGCAAATAGAAAGGCTAACACATAAGTAAATAATCTTGCAAAAAAAATGATATTTATCGGGTTTTCATAAAACCATTGATAAAATTTTTCACCTAATTTTGTTTGATTTGAATTATTATTATTATTATTATTATTATTATTATTATTATTATTATTATTATTATTATTAGTAGTAGTAGTAGTAGTATTATTAGTATTATTAGTATTATTATTATTCTTGTTATTATTATTATTATTATTATTATTATTATTATTATTATTATTCTTATTATTATTCTTCTTCTTCTTATTATTATTATTCTTCTTCTTCTTATTATTATTATTATTCTTCTTATTATTATTATTAGCTGGAAGATTACTATTGACACTGGTTTTTGAATTATATTTAGAACTATCTTCTCTTGATTTATTAGCCATGATTTTGTTGAGAAAAGTATAAAATAAAAATTTTTGCAACGCTTCGGTTATTTTAATATTTTTTTTTCGCAACCTCAAAGAAAACCAGAATGTAGTATTTGATACATATCAAATACGTTGCCTATAAAACAATAATATGACTACAAACTATAATACAATCACATAGATCTTGGGGTTTATTGAACACTCGTACGAGTTATTATAAACTATATATTCCTTGATTAGAAGAGAACGGCTATTTCAAAGGTAGAGATATTGTAAACACTTTATAGTTGACGATAATCAGACAAAAACGGCTATAATAGTAACACTAATATATAGTTTACTTTATGGAATTATTATTATAATATAAAATCATCTTTTTATTCATATAAACTACTTTAAAACCATATCATTTGTTTTTATTTTCTATTTCCCAAAACAATTTTGGACTTACAGTATTCATTCAATGGTCCTTTTTCAAGACATTCGACACTATGAACCCACGATAAATACGTTGGGTCATCCTCACATTCTACCCCTTTTGCATTATTAATACAATGTTCACAACTATGACTCAATTGAGCAACCCTTTTCCATATGTGATACCATCCTTCTGTACCTTTATACAGATCCCTAAATCCACTTCTTGCAAAATCATAAAATTTTTCAAGATCATCTTCATAAAAAGCAAAAGTAGCATAATTTAAATCATCAACTTTCCAAACAATTAAATCAAGCATTAAAGCACCTGCAGTTGGTGAAAAACCTATAAACTCAAGGTTTTTAATACTAGTTCCCATTATTAAATTTAATTCCTCAAATATATCGTCCGTAATTTCAGGGCCACCTTCTAAACTACAATCCATATTTTCCAGATCGATTTTAACACGTTGTTTTCCTTTATAATTAAAATATTTAAACCATTTCCAAACATCGATATCATCATCTATATTAATAAATATATCTGTCAGATTACCAACGAAATTATCCCAATCTATAATGCTTTTAGCAACTTTAATAATCCAATATGGCCCATTTTCTGATGATTTCCAATCTAATAAATTGTTTTTTTCAACCTTCAGATCAGATACTGTTTTGTTAGATTCTTTGTCTGTTTCATCTGTATCTTTTGATTTTTTTAATGAATTATTGAAAAAGTTAAAGTTAACCATAATTTTATTTTAAAGTGAACAAATAAATGTAAAAAAAAAAAAAATGTTTCTGACTTGATTTAAATTTGATTTGTTTTTTTTTAAAAAAATAAAAAGGAGAAGCTTGTAGTTGCCTACTTCTTCTTCGTAATGGTTGCCAAAAAAAAAAGTTTATTTGAGGAAGCTATACTACCATACAATCTCAAACCTCACTGTTGATTAATGTTGAAGGAAATTAAGTCACATGTTGTGTGATGTATGGATGTTTATGAATTTTTAATGTTTGTTAAGGAAAGTATGCATTTTAGGGAAAGACAAGATTAATGTTTAATGATTAAGGATATTCGAAGGAATATGTTATGTAGGTTCTTACTAAATGTATATTAAAAAGAAATGATAAGAAAACTTTGGCGAATAAAGAAAGTCATATATTTATTAAGGTAACTCATATTGGTTGGATACGTATGAGTTAATTGTAGTATAAATAGAAGTGAAATTCTATATTTCTATTCAAGGATTTTTCTAAGAAATCAACAATTATAAAACATAGTTGAAGATTCTTGGAAGAGTCTGCATATTTTATTTAAGGAATTTTAGAAACACAAAGGAGGCCCTCTACATAACTTTAACAATTAATACTATAAAAACTTTTACCGTTTATAATTTCTATTTAATTGTTGTTATTTCCTTTTATTTTTTCATATTAAAAATTAATCAATTAATCTATTTTTTATAAAAAATCATTCATTGTGTCAATCTAAGCACAAGTTTAAAATCTTGGGATTTTTCAACATCTCCAATATACTAAACTACTAAAACCATAATCTCAGTGTTCAAAGTATCTTTTTTTATATATAAAACTCTTAACATTGTAATTAGTTTAACTTATTTATCTAACGTTACATTGAAATATTTTGCATTACCCTTGCTTTAAGATTTTTCTTTCAACTTTTTAAAACAAAAACTTCATTATTATAAAGTATATTCTAATATTTGTTAAATCTTCAACTTCAATATTAAAGAAAATTAACTATTGCTGTATGGGTGTGTTTTCTTAATACTTTGTTTATTTTACTATTGATGTGTGGATCTCTCTTCTTAATATTTAGTTTATTTTACTTTTATTTTTTTTTAAATAAAAAAAAAAGTTCTTCAACACTTTCATTAAAGAGTTCAAATCTACTATATTCACCATATAATCTTTATAAGAATTATTTTAAAAATGGCAGATAAAGTTAAAGAAAGAAATCAATTTCATTTATTAAAATCAAAATATAATGGTATTGGTAATTCCGATACAACTAGAAAAGAATTTTTAAATACTATTCATAATGATACTATATCATCTTTAGCTCATCATAATCATTTATTATTATATAATTCAATTGTAACAAATCAACATCCTCATCAATTAAAACAAGATTTAATAAAAAAATTAAATCCTTAATTTTGAACAACTTGCTCTTCTTCAACAATTAATAATGGAGCATTTTCACCATTAACTTGTCTTGCACCACCAACAACCATTGCAATTAAACTCCAAATAGTTAATAAACCAGCAATTATAAATGCAAATATCCATTGTAAAGCAAAAACTTTAGTAGCTAATTGTCCAAAAGCTAATGCAAACATTAAATAAGCTGTACTAAATCCAATACCCCAATCATTAAATAATAATAAAAATAAACTTGGTACTAATAAAAATTCCCAAATAAATACATTAGCAACAATTCTTCCCCAAAGTTTATGAATATTAAATAATACAGCACCATTCCAAAATATAGCATACATTACCCAAGATAATGGCATAGCTACTAAAGGAATATGAATTAATAACCAATTAAGAATAGGTCTTAAAGTAAAAGTTTTATGATTAAAATATAAAGCTAATAAATTAAAAAAATTAAAAATTAAGAAAATTTCACTCCAAAAATAATGTCCATTAGTAAATAATTCTGACCAAATATAAATTAATATATTAAAAATTGGAAAATGCCAACCAATTAATGAAATTATTGATAATCTATAATCATCTGGGAAAAAACATTGTACAACAAATATAATTTGCCATAAATATAATACCCCCCAATAAATAAATAATAATAAATTACTTGATGAAAATGGTGTATGAGCTAATGAACCTTCTGGTACTCCTGTATATTTTAAACTACCATATAAAGATAATAATAAAGTAATTATAGTAACTGCTTTATAAGTTTTAAATTGTTCTTCTGAATAAGGCATCTTTAATGAAAGAAAAAGAGTTATTGAAAGTTTACAATTCTGTTTAAAAAAAAAAAAAAAAAAATGATTTTATATTTTTAATTTTTGCTAGTAGCAACTATAAAATTTTTAGGGTTTGTAATTTTTTTTTTTGCTTCGAAGCTTAAGGAGTTAAAATTAGAAAATTAATATTTAACAATGATAATTTATTTAAAATTTTTTAAACCATTTAATTAAAAGAATTCCATTTAATAAAAAGAATTCCATTTAAAATCTCCTTTCAATTTCCTCTGTTTTTTTGATTTAGTATTTTCTCTTAGAAGTTTATAGAAAGTTTAATTCTTAATTGTTATGTTTAACTTTAAGGGTGAAAAAATTAATCTGAAAAAGCCGCGCAACTATCAATTTCGGAACTCAGTAAGATCAAAAAAAAATCATCTCTAATTTTCTAAAAAACATTTATATTAAAAAATCAAACTAAATTACTATATAAAATTCTAACAAATACCACGATAAGATTTTTTATTTTTACCACAAGTATGATTAGTTGCTTCATGTTGTTGTGCTTTAATTGGAGCTTCACCACCTGAAGCAATTGCCAATAATAATTTATGAATTCTTTCTCTACTTTCATCTTCTGAAGCATGAGTTTCTTTTGAAACAACTTCTCTAACTGATTCAGCTGCTTTAATCAATAATTCAGCAATTTCAGTTGTATCTTGTAATAATTTTTGTAATAATGCTAAACTTAAAGAATTTCTAACAACAACTCTTAAACATTCTTTATCTTTTTCATCTGGTGGTAAATGATAATTTGGTACAATAAAACCTCTTTTTCTTAAAATCAGTGAAAATAATTCTTGAGGAACTTCTGGATATTTATCTCTAAATTCTTTTGAAAATCTAAATGCAACAATTGGTAAACCTGGTTCATAATCTTCATTTAATGTATAAATTTCTGGTAATTTTTGAGGAATTTTTTTTGTATAAAATTTTTTCTTTTCTTCATCATTTAATTTATGATGAATAACTGATAAAACTTCAAAATATTGAGATTCTTCTAAATATTCTGATAATAATCTTGCATTTGCCATACAAGCATCAAAAATTTTTGCATAACCTTGTCTACCTAAAGTTAAGAAATTATAATATTGAATAACAATTTGATAACCTGGTCTTGAAAAATTAAAATTAAAACTTTCTTCAATACTACCTAAATAATCAATACTAAATGTAAGACCTTTTGCTAATAAATCAGAATTTTTAAAAATAACAGCACCACCACCAACTGGGGTTAAACCATATTTATGTAAACTTGTTGAAATACTAACAACTCTATTTCTATGAATATGAGCAATTTTTTCATTACTTGTATCAATTTCATCATCAAAGTTATAACCAAAATCCCATTCAAGATGTGGATAAATGAAAGGAGCAATGAAACCACCGGAAGCACCATCAACATGAATTTCAACATCAAGTTCAGGATGTTTTTCATTAATTTTATTAAGAATTCTATTAATTTCTTTAACTGGTTCAAAATAACCTGTAAATGTAGTACCAACAATTACAAAAATACCAATAGTATTTTCATCAACTCTTTCTTCAATTTTAGAAAGATCAATAGCATGATTATTTTCAGCATTAATTGGAACTAATCTATTTTCAACATCAAAATATGCTGCGAATTTTTCTAAAGCAACTTGTGCAGCAGTTGACATAATAATATTTGGATTTTCAGTAGATAATCCTTTCGCTCTACGCTTTTCCTTCCAACGTTTTAGCAAACTAAGCCCCCCTATAAAAATTGCTTCAGAAGAGCCCAAAGTTAATGTACCATGAACGGTTGTTTGTTGATCAAGTTGTTCAATTGGTTCTGGTTCAAGTTGTTTTGTTAATTCATTTTTGATAGTTGAAAGAATATTTGATTGATCAGGTTGCAATTTTTTTTGTGCGTCTGCACTACCGATTTTTGGTGCGTGCCAAATATTACCTAAAATAGCGATAACTCTATTTTGAATTTCAATTAATGAAGGATATTCATCATTATCAGCTAAATTCTTAGTTAAATTAGCATTAATTAATCTCAATTGATAATCAGATACATAAGTATTGACGAAGGAAGCTAAATTTAAAGTTGGTTTACCATCTAATTCTAATAATTCAGTTAAATATTTATAAATTAATTCTTCTTTTGATGAATTTTCAGGAATTTGATAATGAGGAATATTAACTTGAGCATCATAAGAATTGATAAATTCTTCATTACCTAAATTAAGTTTAGGAAGTTTACTTAAAATATCAGCTTCTAATTTTTGAGAATCAACTTTTGAGAAAGGCATGATTGATGAAAAATTAGTTGATGAAAGAGAAGGAGAAAGAGAAAAGAGTTAAAAAAAAGTAGAATTGAGACAATTGATTGAGTATTTATACAAGTTAAGAAGAAGGGGCTTTGGATAGCCGATATAATAGAGTAGAATGTGTGTTTTGAAATTAGAGCCATAGCTTTTAATTGTTTGTTTATTTTAATTTAATTTATTTTATTTTATTTTGCTATTAATTTTTCACTGTTGAAATGAAATGTCCGAGCAAACCTTTTTAAGTTTTTCTTTTGGGGGCCCAACCCAACCACCCCTTAACAAAAAAAATAGAACTAATTTAATTAATTCGCAATTTCTGGAAATTTCATACATTTGAACTTACATACATAATTTATTATTTCTTATTTCTGTATTGTTCTAATTTATTTCTATTGTACAAAATGATCTTTGATATTCCACATCAATCTTTTGGGATTGTCCATCAGTCTATGTCCAATCAATTATTATAATGGTGTGTGTGTTCCAGACTAACCACTAAAATATTTATTTTTTAAACCTTCTTTTCTTACTTACATCATTTATTTTTTAAAATCTATTTTTACTTTTATTTTTATTTTTATTTTTCGGTCAAGAAAGAAACCCACACCTTCACTTCATTTCATTTCATTTCATTTCTTTAATGAATGGGTGTAAAAAAATTTCAAAACTGGGGCTTAAATATACATTCCAAAAGGTTATAAATAAAACATTAAAGGTTATAAATAATTTAATTAATTTCTAATTTCTAATTTCAATTTAATACCGCTGGGACCCTACTGGGTAACCACCCCGTCTTCTCCCATGTGGTTGGTTACTCTCAAATATTTAAATTTATATATTTTTCGTCTGAAATTGATTAATTCTTTTCCAATTACATCATTTGATTATTATAATTATGTAGTAAACTCAATTGATTCTAACCAACTGGGGTTGATACTTCTTTTTTAAGTTTATTAATGATTGAATTTAGTTCAGGGCTTTTAAATAATATAAATTATAATTGATTTGGACCGATTTCAAAAATATTTGAGAAATTTTTTGTTGAAATTTTAGAAAAATAAAACCAAAAAAATATAAGTACATTTTTTTTAATATTTAAATTGATAGAAACAACTCCAGGTTAGTTATTAATTGGAATACATTATATAAAATCAATTAAACATGGTTTAATGAAGATAATTTGAATATTAGTTATTGAAATTTACGAGAGGATTTCAAAAAGCGGGTCAGCCAATTTTTCTTAGCTTAACTGCTATGATTTTTTTTTGTCAAAAACCATTTCTGACATTCAAAACGAGACATTAATTTTTTTTTTTTTAATATTTTCCAAATCTAACGAGTCTTTTTAAACTATATATTAAATCAGTAAAATTTATATATACATAATAAAGCTAACTACAAGAGGATATAAAATGTATATATATATATTTTTCAATAAATTGGAAATTATTTTCTGATATCATTAAATTTATTCAACATCATCAAATTTTTGATCAACTAATTCTGGAATATCTTCATTACCAGCTTCAGTAACTGAAGCAGCTTCAGCAGCACCAGTATTGAAATCACTTGGAGTTTTACCAGCTTGAATTTGTTCAGCTAATTGTCTTAAAATTTCTAAATTTTCAGCACCTAATTGAGGTAAAATTTGTGGAATTAATTGAGTAATATTCTTTTCTTGTGGATAACCAGTAAAAGCAAAAGTATTTGAAGTTGGAGCACCTTGAACACCAACTCTATTGAAATGTAAAACTTTACCATCTTCTTTAAAGAAATTTGCTTCTTCAACACCTTCAATTTTGGTAGCTTTTAATTTACCTAAAGTTTCAATTAATTTAGTATCATCTTGTTCAGTTTTAATATTTTTTTTGGCTTTTAATCTTGAACCACCAACTTTTTTAGCTGATGATTTTTGCAATTTAGCTAATTTTTCTGGATCAACTGGCATTGTTTTATATTATGTTTTATAAAGAAAAGTGAAAATATTACAAGTAACTTTCTCTCCAGTTGTTGAAAAATTTTTGATGAAAAAATATTGGGAATGCGCACGTAAAAATACTGCATACAACAACAACAAAAAAATAGAAAATTTATAGATTAAAAAAAAATTAAATTAAATCTAATTAAATTGACTTCTTATCAACAGAATGAGGGTCTTACATCAAGGTGTAAAACGTATCAATAAATATTTACCAATTACTAATCATTGGTTAATATTAGTAGCATCAATTCCAGTTGCTTTGTCAACTGGTACATTATTTGTTTATTCAGTTTATGGAACTCAATTGGCAGATCAATGTCAATTAGATACTTCTGATTCAGCTAATTTAAGTATTAGTGCTACATTAGGTACAGCAATTGGTGCTATATTAGGAGGATTTGTAACAGATATTTATGGTACACAAATTCCTATGTTAATTAGTTGTGTATGTATTTATTTAGGTTATCAATGGTTATATTGGCAATATCAATTGGGTATTGATTCAAGTATTTTACAATTATTATCAGCAATGTTTTTAGTTGGTGTTGGATCTGTAAGTGGATATTTTAGTGCTATAAAAGCAGTTACAGTTAATTTTCCAAATTTTAAAGCAACAGCTCAAAGTATTACAATTGCTTCATTTGCTATATCATCATTAATTTTTCTGTTTATTGCAACTAATTGGTTTCAAAATAAAATTGATGAATTTATACAATTTTTAGCATATTTTTGTGGGTTAATGATTTTTATTGGTTTTATATTTATTAGAGTTGATGGACATTTAGATCATCATGAAGATTTTGTTATTATTCAACAAGAAGAAGAAATTAATGAATCTACAAGATTAATTAATAGTCCAGATACTTTATTAGCTCATGCTGATGAAGATCCTTTAGATGATGTTATAAATGGTGAATTACAATGTATGAATTTAACTGATACTTTAACTCATTCAATATTTTGGTATCATTATATAATATTTGCAATAGTTCAAGGTTTAGGACAAATGTATATTTATTCAATTGGTTTTATGATTAAAGCTATTCATTATTATTTTGATCATCAATTACAAGAAGATAATTTACCTCCATTATTAAAATTACAAGCAGTTCATGTATCAATAATTGCTATAACATCATTTATGGGTAGATTAAGTTCAGGTCCGGCATCTGATTTTTTAGTTCATAAATTAAATAGTCAAAGACATTGGGTATTAATATTGGGTTTAACATTAATGTTAACTGGTCATTTAATGAGTTCAATTGATATTACTTTAATTTCTTTAGATTTTCAACAAATTAATTTATTTTTAATAATTATTTCTGGTATTATAGGTTATGCTTATGGATTTAGTTTTACAAGTTATCCAGCTATAGTATCAGATATTTTTAATATGAAAAATTATTCAGTTATATGGGGTACAACATATTCTGCAACAACAATTGGTTTAACTATAATGACAAAAATTTTTGGTTATATATATGATGATAATTCAACTAATTGGGATTCAAATTTAAAAGATTATGTATGTGCTAAAGGTTCTGGATGTTATAATGAAACTTTTTATATAACTTCAGGATTTTGTTTTATTGCAATAATTTTAATTTTAACATATATTTATATTCATAGAAGTAAATAGAGAGAACGTAATAGAGATATTTTTTTTATAGTCGCATGTCGAGAAGCAAAAAAAAAATAAAAAAATAAAAATAATTAGAGAACAACTAACAACTTTAAATAATGTCATTTATAACACCAACATCAGTATATAATTATTTAAAAAGTCAATCATTTAAACAATTATTACCAGATTGGATACTTGTAGGAGTTTTAATAATTATATTTTTTTTACTTGAAAATTCAATTCCATTTCAAAGACAATTTTCATTAGAAGATTTAACAATATCACATCCATTTAAATTAAATGAAATAGTTACAGGTATACAATGTATATTATTATCAACTTTAATACCTATTTTAATAATATTTTTAACAATATTAATTAAATATAATAAACAATCATATCAATCATCATATCAAGCATTAAATTTATTAAATATAAGTATATTAGGATTATTTATTTCATTAAGTTTAAATGGTGTATTTACAGATTTATTAAAAAATTGGATAGCTAGACCAAGACCTGATTTTTTAGAAAGATGTGGTGCTTCAATTATATCTAATGGAGGTCAATTAGTTGATAGTTCAATATGTTCAGCACCTTTTGGTCAACAAATATTAATTGATGGTTTAAGATCAACTCCATCAGGTCATTCATCAATTAGTTTTAGTGGATTATTATATTTGACATTATGGTTATTTGGACAATTTAAATTACTGGGAAAAGAAAGACCAAAATATTTATTTATTTATTTAATTTGTGAATTACCTATTTTATTAGCTATTTATATAGCATTAAGTAGATCACAAGATTATAGACATCATTTTTTTGATATATTTTTAGGTAGTTTAATTGGTTGTTCATTTGCTTGGTTTTCTTATAATCATTATTTTAATAATTTAACTAATGAAAATTCTGATGATCCAATTAATAATAATAATAATAATGAACAAAATAATGATTTGTTACCTAGATAGATATATTAAATACATATAGACTTTATTTTTTTTTTTTTAAATGAGGCGTAAGAAAAGTTAAATCTGAAACAATTTGAAACGAAAAAAATATTTTTTTATTCTTTGTTGCGAAAATTTGGAAATTTATTATCTGGTGTTGCAATCAACAATAAGTTAATGTATGATTCAATGTTTTTTAAAACAATTATGAATCAAAGTTATTTTTGGAAAGGGTTATGTTTCAGAACTTAGCTTAATTTTAGGATTTTCTTTAAATTCAATTGATTTTCCAACTTGATATTTTTGAAAACCAATTTTTGAAATTTTTTCTTATGGCTGACGAAGAAACTACTTCATATATTATAATTACAAGAACAACAACAATGTCAACAACTAATAATAATGATAATTCAGTATATTGGGAAACTCAAACTTATGCAACTAACATAATAACTTCAAAGTTGGTAACGGTTACAAAAGCTGTACAATCATCTACATTAGTAACTTCCACAACTACATCTTCTTCAAGTTCCTCACTAGATACAAATGAAAGTTCAACATCAACAATTAAAACAGGTTCAACATCAGATATACCAACTACATATACATTTGGAAATATACCAAGTACAAAATCATCAAATTCTGTTCAAGTTGGTGTTGCAGTAGGTATACCAATAGCTATATTTCTTATATTTTTTATAAGTTTAGGTATATGGTATTTTATTAGATTAAGAAAAGGTAAAACTATAATTAATATAGATAAAGATATTAAAGATGATGAAACTTTAAGTGATAAACCTTATCCTGTTGTTTTTTCACCTGGTGTTTATTTAAAACAACCTATTGAACAAGATAAAAAATTAAATTTACCAAATCGATTAAGTCAAATTTTTCAAAGAGATCCTACAAAAGAAAGAGAAAGAGAAAGAGATATTGTTGATTATCATGAAGGTGATAATAATAATAATTTTATGAAACGTATGTCTGTTATGACACCTATATTTTTAAAAAAATTTAATTTAAAAAAAATTAATGAAGAAGAAGAAGAAGATGTTAAACCTCAAATTGTTAATATTAATAGATTACCTCAATTTAATTTAGAAAATGAATTTGGTGTTCATTCAATTTATACAGTTATTAAAAATTATGATAAAAGATTAGGTGATGAAATTAATATTAAAATTGGTGATAAAGTAATTATTTTAGAAAAACATTCTGATGGTTGGTGTAAAATTAAATTAATTAATTCAAGAGATAATGAAAATGATGAAGGTTTAGTTCCAAGAATGTGTTTACAAAAAATTTAAATAGTACTTAAAATATATATTACAAATAGTTTTTTTAACTAATATCTTCTTGATGATCCATTTGCATATTGATCAGAATATTGTTGTGCATATGGATGTTTTGATTGTGGATGTGGATATTGTTGTTGTTGTTGTTGAGAAGGTTGTTGTGGTTGATAAGTATATTGATGTTGTTGTGAAGAATCATACCCTCTAAAATTACTTGGTTGTTGTTGTTGTTGTTGTTGTTGTTGTGAATTTAATGGTGGTGGTAATCCTCCTGTACTTCTTGGTATTGGAGGGTTTGATCTTTGTTGTAAATGTCCTGCTACTTGTTGATGATTTAATGAACCTTGACTAGAATATTGATTTGGTTGTAGACGATATGGTTGTGAAGATTGTTGTGAAGAAGGTGGTTGTGTTGGTTGTTGTCTAACTTGTTGAGGAGGTTGTTGTTGTCTAGCTTGTTGAGGAGGTTGTTGTTGTCTAACCTGTTGTGGAGGAAGGCCCATTTGCAGTGGAGGAAATTGACCCATTTGTTGTGGTGGAGGTTGTTTTCTTACTTGTTGCTGTTGCAGTGGTGGAAATTGACCCATTTGTTGTGGTGGTTGTTGTCTAACTTGTTGAGGTTGTTGTTGTTGTTGTGGTGGTCTCATTTGTTGAGGTTGTTGTTGCTGTTGTGGTGGTCTCATTTGTTGAGGTTGTTGTTGTTGTGGTGGTCTCATTTGTTGTTGTGGTCTTGGTTGATGTAGTTGTGGTTGTGATTGTCCTTGTGATTGTCCTTGTGATTGTCCTTGTGATTGTCCTTGTGATTGTTGTGGTCTTTGTTGTTGTTGTCCTTGTTGTTGAGGTCTAAATTGTTGTTGAAGTTGTGGAATTTGTTGAGATTGTAATGGTTTTGAATATACACTTTGTTGTAAAAGTCCTGAAGATTTAGGTGGTGAATTATTTAATATATCATCTAAATCTTTAGTATCAGGTGATACAGGATAAACTCTATTATTTAATTTTTTATTATCTGGTGAATTAAATTTATTTACTTGATTTTGTGAAGAATTTGGTGATGATATATATCTTGGTCTATTATTTTGTGGTGGATAAGGTGTTGGATCATCTTCTGATGAACCACTACTAACTCTACCTGTTTCTGAATGTATAGAAGTTTGTAAACCTGAACCTCTTGTTGTACCTTGTCTAACTTCATTTAATGTACCACCAAATTTCTTTTTATCATGAGGTGGAACTGGTGGTGGTGGAGAATTTTCTTCATCATCACTATGATTTAATGCATATATTGGAACTTTCTTTTCAACTGTTTTATATTGATCTTTTAAATCATTAAATTGTGCCATTGGTGACATAACTGATGAATAACTACCACTTCTATTTTCTTGTGCATATGGAACTTGTAAACCACCAGGACTTGGATAATCATTCTTTTTACCAATATGTCTAATATCAATTTTTTCTTCATCATCATCTTCTTCACTAAATAATCCATCATCATCTTTTGGATACATTCCTTTATTTAAATCCATTTGTCGTATACCTTGAGGTAAATCATCTTCAATGAATTTTTCATGTGAACCATTTAATAATTTAGATCTATCTTGATAATTATCTGAAGGAGTTTTTAAATCAGAATATTTTTGATATATATCATCTAATTGAACTGATTTATGATGATCTTTAATACTAGGAACTGTTGTTGCAGTTGCACCTTTACCATCATTTTGAATTATAGTTGGAACTTTTGAAACACCAATTGATAAATCATTATAATTTTTATCAAATCCTTTACCAACTGGAATTGGATCAGGTCCTGATGGTGGTGTAGTTTTATCAGTTGGTCTTGATAATGAAGATGATGTAGATCTACTTTGAATACTTTGACTACTACTTGGAAATCTTGGTGAATTTGTTAAAACAGGACTATTTAAAGAATTTATTGCACCAATATAACCTCTTTGACTTCCACAACCTTCATAACCTCTTTCTAATTTTGATTTTAATAATAATTTTATATTTGAATTCCAAGTTTTTAAATCCCAATTTAAATAATCTTGATTTTTTGAAATCATTTGTGTAATATCTTCTAATTCTAAATAATGAACTCTTGGTAAAGTTGGTAAACCAAATAATAAAGAATCTATATCATTTCTATTTGCTTTTAATCTTTTAGGTCTACCATATAAACCAAAAGAATCTAATAATGGTATTAAAAATCTAATTAAAGTATCAAAACCAGGTACAGCAGAATGTTGTTCAGGCATTAAAAAAATTGGTGTATGTTTAAAATCATCTAAATTTTTTTTTGAAATTTTTGATGATAAACTTGGTGAAGTAAAATTTATATAACCTTCCATTTTTAACATAGTTGAATGATCAATTAATTGATGACTTTGAGGATATATAGCAGAAACAGCAGATGCATTTGTTACAACAGCCATTAATTTTTTTTTCTTTTTTTGTTCATCTTCATAAAATAATATTCTACCAGGTATAAATGATTTCTTTTTAAGTTGTGAAGGTTCAACAACTGCATAACATCGTTTCCAAGCCATACCACTACCATATCTTATAGAAATCCAATCTTCATGATCAAATCTTTTTTCAGCTAATATAGTTCTAATATCACTTAATCTTGAACCTCTTGCAGATAATAAAGCACCAGTATAAGCTTCTTGTAAAGAATTATATTCATAATTTGATAATCTTAAAGCACTATACCAAAGATTTAAATCTCTAAAAGATTTAAATTGTAAAATATATCTATTTTTTAAAGTAGTTGAAACAATTATAACATTATCTAAATTTTGTTTAGCAGCAGGTAAAATTTTCATTGCATTATAAATCGAATCAGTAAAATTTATATAATTTGGTTTAGCAGAAGTTTCTAATAAAGCTTCAGGATTATTTTTAAATTGAGCTAAATTAGCAGCATCCCAATAAGCTAATTGATTACCAGTTAATATACCATAAACTTCTTTCCATTCACGATCAGCAGGTTTCCCATCACCATTTAAATCATAATATAACATGAAGATACCTTCATTATATCTTCTATGAGATTGAGAAGATAATAAAGTGACTATAGGAATTAATTCTGGAGCTAAACCATCTAAATTTTCTGGAACTGAAGGTGGTAGATTTGTAGAAGAAGGAACTCTTTCTTTATCCTTTATTGGCTTTGGAGGTGAAGGAGATGAACCTGACTGTATTCTTTTCTTAACAGCGTTCATATTTTATATAATACTTTTGACAAACCCTTTAACCTTTAAAATGATAGATAATTTTTTTTTTTTTTTTAGTTTTTTTTTTTTTGGTTGTTTGTTTTTAATTTTTCCAAATTGTGGGAGAAATCAAAAAAATAAAAAAAAAAAATTTAAAAAATTTATCAAATAGAAGCAAAAAAAATAATAAGTGGATTTTGTGATTTGTTTTGATTCTGATTCTGATTCTGATTTTGTTTCTTGTTTCTTCTTCTTTGAATAGGAGGGGACGATGGAAAGAAAGAAGACTAGACTAGACTAGAAAGATATAGTTGTTATAGTTGATAGTAAAAATTGCCTTTAATGATTGGAAACGGAAAAATTAAAAAATCGTATAATATTATTATTATATTAGAATATTTAACAAATCTTTTTATACGGACCAAAAATAATTTTTTTTTTCTCTCTCTCTTTAGTAATGACGTATTAACTATTCTATATGATTTGATACTTTAGATCTTTAGATATTAAGTAAGTGAATAAGTGAATGAATAATAGTTGGTTGATTCTATAGATCAAAAAGAAGAAAGTGATATATAAAAATATTAATAGTTGTGGTTGTTGGTTGTTGTTGATTTGGTAATTTAATAAAAGGTTATGAAAATCAAATTAAAAAATTTTTAATTTTATTTCTTGATTTTTTTTTTTTAAATTTTCTTTCTTTCTTAAAAATAAATTATTATAATAGCATCAACCGTTGTTATTTATTATTTATTATTTACTCTATTGTTATTATTCTATGATGCAATAACATCAATAAGTTAGATTTAGTTTTAGATTTTTAGTAGATGGGCTCTGTTCAATATTGGTTTTAAAAAATGTTGATGCAAATTGGGATAAATGCACTGGCTCCGTAATATCACAAATATACAAAAAAAAAACCCAAATCTAGTAATTTACAATTGTAGATTTAGTGTTACATATTACTATAATATAATGGTTTGTGTCACACTACTGAACCTAACTTTAACTTTAATTCGTTCGACTTCTTTTCACTTTTTACCTTAGTCCGTCTTTTTTTCTCTATTAAAATAAAGATGGGGTTTTTCGCTTTTTTTTTGCAGTTTTAAAATTTACGTGATTATTATAATTTCTTAGATATTATTTTCTTGGATTGTTACAATAATAATAATAAACCAAATATTCTTGATATTGATCATGATGATCATTATGATCATTATGAATGTGAGATACAAATCGTGTTTATATTTTGAATACGTGTCTTATAGCTTTAGTCATAGCCACTTAAGAATGGCTTGTATATTAAAATAATTTTAGTTTGTTTTTTTTTGTTTGTTTGTTTCTCTACTGTTAAATTACATCATTTCTTTTTATATTCAGATTATATACAATATTTAATATTATAGCCTACCTTTCTTCTATTCATTTTCCTGTTGTCTTAAAATTTTTAATAATTCTAAACCTTTTTGTAATTGTTTTTCTGCTTCATTAAAATCTTCAAATTGTAATGCTGATTGTGCAAATTTTGCACATTTTTGTACCTGAGTTACTGTATCATCTCTATTTAATATTTGTTTAATATTTTCTTTTGTTAATGGGGGATGGTTAGAAGTTTTTCTTACAATTGTTGGTTTTTGTGGAATTTCCTTCTTTGGTTGTTCTTTTTTTGAAGGTTCTTCTGGTGGAAATACTTGTATTGATGATGATTTATTTATATGACTTATATCATCATCTGGTAAATATTTTGGTGCCCCAGGCAATTTAATTTCTGAATCTTCATCTTCTTGTTCATTTGGTTCAAAATGTGGTGCAACTGGTAATTTATTAATTTCTGAATCTTCAGTATTATCTTCAGTATCTTTAGTATCTTTAGGAGTTATTGGGAATGAAGGCAATTCCTCTTCATCTTTACTAAAATCTTTTAATTCAGTATCTTCATCTTTTGGAGCCAGTGGGAATGAACCAAAATCCTTCAACTCTTCATCTTTTGGAGCCAGTGGGAATGAACTAAAATCCTTCAATTCTTCATCTTTTGGTAAATCCTTCAATTCAGTTTCTTCTTCTTCATCAATAAATTTAGGAATTTCTTCTTCATTAGTTCCTAATTCTTTTAATTCTTCATCCAATTCTTTTTCTAAATCTTCATCATTAATTTCATCTTTAAAAGGAATTTCATTTTTAATTAATTTAGATAATTGATATTTTAAAATTTTAATTTTTTCTTTATTTTTTAAATCAAATTGATCCCAATTCTTTGTACCTAATTTTTCCCAATTAATTTCATCATTATTTTTAAAAATATTTAATAAATTTAAAAAATTTATACTTGCTTTAAATTTTAAAATTAATTCTTGTTTATTTGTTTTGGTTGTTAAATTATTTAATTGTTCTAAACATGAATTAAAAAGTTTATAAGAAAATGATAAAATTAAACTAATTGATAAATTTTTATCTTGTAAAATTTTATATAAATTTTCATCTTCAGTTGAATTTTTAATAGATTCTGTATCATCTAATAAATTTATTGTAAATAATTCAATTTCTTTTGATTTTTGATGTAATTTTTCTGATAAAATATATTCCAATACATAAATTTTACAATAATAACTTACAATTGGATTAATATCATTCAATTCTAATGATCTTATTATATATGGAGTAACTGATTTATCAGTTTTCAATTCTTGTGGTATTGAATCAAGTGTTATAGTCATATTGGATGCTGGTTGACAACTTGAAGATAAAAAAAAAAAAAAATAGGGAGGTTTCAGAAATTCCTCAAAAAAAAAAAAAAATTAACTCAAACTACAACAACCAATAAGTAACACAACACTATGTCATACGATTATAATGAAAGCTCTTCAGCTCAAAATATTCCAAGTATAAATATAAAACAAGATAATTTTTTAAGTAGGTCATCAGATATTAAAAAACAATTATCTCAATCATTTGGTGGTGGTTCCCATGGTGGTATATCAAAACCTCATTCAAGAAGAAATTCAACTTATATAAAATCTCATGAAAATAGTGATAATGAAGATGATGATGATAAAGATACTGGAAATGAACGTAAAAGAAGAGATAATATAAATGAAAAAATTCAAGAATTATTAACTCTAATACCATCAGATTTTTTTCAACCAAAAGAAACAACTAAAAAAACTAAAGAACCAATTGATGAAGATGAAGATGAATCTATTAAAAATTCAGGTACAAAAGATGGTAAACCAAATAAAGGTCAAATATTAACAAAATCAGTTGAATATTTACAATATTTACAAAATTTAATTGATGAAAATAATAGAAAAGAAGTTGAATTAACAATGAAATTAAAAACTTTAGAATTAAAATATAAAAATCAACCAATAAATCAACATAATTTACCAAGAATTGGTTTTACATCTGCTGAAAAAGCTTTAGGAGAAATTGGTGTTGGACCATGTTCTGAACCTTATTTTAGAAATGTATTGGTAAATTCTGCAAATTCAAGTAAAAGTGCAAGAAGAGGAAGTAATAGTTAAAAAAATGTATATATTATTTCTATGTCTATTTGTTTTTTAATCTACCTAATCGTTCTTTTGAATCAGCATCTTCAATTAACATATAAGCAGGTAAATAACCTCCATCAAATTTTAATTCAGGATTTGGTATAGTTGTATTTATTCCACCTAAACTTGTATAACCTTCATCATACATTTCACAATATTTAACCCCACAACTTAATAAAAATTCCCAAATATCAATATAATTCCAATGTAAAATAGGATGAATTCTTAAAAATTTTGGCCAATTATGATCAGTTATTTGTTCATAATTTAATTTTGATCCATAAGGATCTGAATATCTAATACCAACAATAACTGATTTTACATCAGTATTATAATTATTTAAATAATTTTCAAATCCTTCTTTTAAAGAATTTTTAATTTTAATATGATTTAATTGATAATAATTTGTTGAAAAATTTATAAAATTTTCTAATTTTTCAAAAGGAATTTCTGAATTTATATAAATTGAATTTAATTTATAATTTGGTGGTAATTTAAAATTTGATGTTGATGAATATTTTTTATATATAGTAGCTAATAATATAATTAACATAACTAAACAATCTTTACCACCATTATAAGATATCGCTAATTCTTTTAAACCATGTAAATTTATACTTTCTTCTAATTTCTCCATACTTAATTTAATTTTTTCTTTAACTATTTTCTTTAAATTATCTGAATATTTATAACCTGGATGATTTATTATTGGTAATTTATCATTTAAATAGTTTTCTATAAGTTTATAACATTCTTCACATCGTTGTAGAAATAAATTATCATTGGTTGTCATTTTCAAAGAAAAATCAGTTGATAAAAAAAAGAGAGTAAAAAAAAAAAAAAAAAAAGAACATTACCGAATCGATTTATATTTATTTATACATGAATTGTATATAAAATTCTTTTATATCATTATCCCAATACCACCAATAATTTTTACTCATTTCATCATTTGTTTTATCTATTTCTTTATCATTGGGTATTATAATCAGTATATTTTCATAAGGTTCACCAGATATTATTAAATATTGATAATTATTTGGTTCATATTCTTCATCTTCTTCTTCATCTTCATATTTTTCAATAAATTTTGTACAATAATTTTGATTTTTTGATGTTAATTCATAATATGACATTATTCTAAAAAATGGTTCATTAACTGTTATTTCTGGATATTTAATATTTATTAATAATCCAATTTTCGAAGTTTCTGGATCTCTTATTTTTGTAATTTTATAATATGGTTTACCAATTTTTTTCCAACTTCTTTTATCTATATTTGATATACTTAATGAAGGTATAACTTTATTTGATTGATATTTTTCATCTAATATTCTTCTTCTTTCTAAATTTAAATGATGTTTTCTACCATTTAAATGTGTAATATATGAAGCTTCATTCATATGAGTTGTTAAACATAATTTACATTCTAATAAACCTAAATGATTTTTGAAAACATATGGATCATTATCAATATCTAATAATAATTCACTTATTCTTTTCTTTGTTTGAATATTAACATCTTCATTACTTGCTATACCCCCAACACCTTTTTTGGAATTAACTCTATTTGAATAATCCATGATGGTTTATTTTTCTTTGAAAAACACGTCCAGAAAAAAAAAAAAAAATTAATTTATCAACAACTCTCTTTAATGGATTCTCCAATTAATATAGGTGATTTAACCACCAATTCTATTCAACAAAAGTTAACTGAAACTCATTTAAATACAATATCTTCAATGATTTATTCTACAACTTATTCTGGAATGAAATGTATTCAATTAAATATTAAAATAAGTGATCAAGATGATGATGAAGAACTTATAATATTAAGAAGAGTTCAAGATTCTTTTATAAATATTTCACAATTATTTAAAATTTTAAATAAATTAAATTTAATGACAATACCTCAATTAAATAATTTTTTACAAAATGAAATTTTATCAAATGTTGAATATAATGATAATTATTTAGATTTTAGAGATAATAAAAATATTTTAAAAGGTTTATGGATTCCTTATGATAAAGCAGTTAATTTAGCTTTAAAATTTGATATTTATGAATTAACTAAAAAATTATTTTTAATAGATGTTCATGATTTTGATAATTTACCAAAATTAAATAAAAGATTAGGAGATGAAGAAATTATTGGTGAATCTCCATTAAAAAAACAAAAATTACTGAATAAAGAAAATAATTTAGTTGATAAATTTTTAATTTCTGATATTTATACTTTATCACCAATTATAATAGATGAAAATAATCAAGATTTAGTTACAGAAATTAGATTAAAATCTGGTGAAATTTTTAAAGAAAATGATTTAAAACCTTTAGATTATTCACAAATTGAAATTTTATTAGAACCAATTTTAAATAAATATAATAAAGATCAAATAATTGATATACCTTTAGATCAAAAAGATTCAACTGCTTTACATTTTTCTGGTACTTTAGCTTCATTAAATTTAATTTCAAGTTTTATTAAATTAGGTTTTTGTAGTCCTATAAGAGGTAATATTAATGGTGAATCTCCTTTAATTACTTGTATACAAGTTAGAAATTCAATGGATGCAGGGAATTTTAAAGAAATTTTATCAAATTGGTTTTATCCAAGTATTTGGTTATTTGATAAAAAGAAACAATCAATATTACATCATTTAACTTTACAAATTAAAAAAAATGAAAGTTTTAAATTTTATACTCAAAAAATTATAGAATATTTAATTAATAATGATGATAAATTAATTTTAGATTTTCAAAAAAAAATTTTAAATAGTCAAGATGAAGATGGTAATACACCTTTACATATTGCTGTTGAAAAAGAATCAAAATGGTTTATTAAATTATTATTAAAATTAGGTGCAAATATAAATATTACAAATAATAGAGATATTAAACCAAGTGATTTTGAAATATTAAAAGATGATGATGAAGAAGATGATTCAATATTTGAATTAATTGATACAAAAATTGAATTTTTAAATAAAAGAATTGAAATTGGTGGTATACCAGAAATTGAAGAACCAAAAATTATTAATGAAGAAATTGAATTTAGTTCTTCATCAAAAATTTTACAAAGTATTCAACAATTGCTATCAAATACAAATATTGAATATGAAAATATATTAAATTCAAAAAGATTAGAAATTAAAAATTTAGATAAATCTTTACATGATGCAACTATAATAACTGCAAATAATAGATTTGCAACTAAAAAAATTACTGATAAATTAATTACTTTAGATAATTTAAAATTACAAGTTGCAAATATATCTGATAAATTAACTTTAACAAAACAAGAAGAATTTGATGAAGAAAAAATTATTGATGCTGATGAACCATTTATTATAAAACCAATTTATGAAAAATTAATTAATAATGAATCAATAGATGATTTAAAAACTGATGAATTAAATTTACAACCAATACCCATTTTACAAGCAAGAATTAATGCTTATAAAGATATAAATAAAATTTTAGAAAAAGAATTACAATCATTAGTTGATTATAATGAATTAACTTCAAAATTTAAAAAAGTTGTTAGTATTTGTACAAATGTTGGTATACATGAAGTTGATGAATTATTAGATGGATTATTAGAAGCTGTTGAAGGTCAACAATAGTATACATATATATATATTAAACTAAACCTTGATAACTATTTAAAGCATTTAATATACTTGGATCTGATTTAATTAATTGTCTAAAATCTTCTACACCTAAAGTATCTTTATTTGGATCTTTATCTAATAATTTAAAAAATTTCTCTGTTCTTTGTTCTGGAGTTTTTTCATCATCTGGCATAATTACCATTGGACCAATCATTTTATAAGTAGCTTGTATTATTGGTAATAAGTCATTATAACTAACAACTCCCTTTTTTTGATAATCATATAATTTAAAACTCCATTTAATTTTTTGTTCTTCATTACCTCTTGAAGTTATACTTAAAGCAATAATAAATTCTTTAAAATCGATATATTTTGAATTATCTAAATCAAATACTTTAAATAAATAATGACAATAATCTGTTGGATCTCCAAATGGGAAAAATTGTTTATAAACTTTAGAAAATTCTTCTTCTGATAATTGACCACTTGGACAATCTCTTAAAAATCCTTTATACCATTGTTGTAATTCTCTTTTATCAAAATATGTAGCCTTTCGGAGATCTGATATTTCATCTTTTGATAATTTAGAAACGGCTTTACCCATAATATGTTGTGTTTTGTTGTGTGTTTGATGTTGGAAGTTTTTGTTACACGACTGGTTAATAATTTAAATTTTAATTTTGATTTTTTTTTTTCTTCTTTCTTTTCTAAATTTCTTTCCATCATCAAACCATGTTTAAATCAAGATCATTTTCATTAAGTTCTAAAAGATTAGCTAATTATGGGAAACCTCAAAATCCTCCTATAGATCCTACTTTACATATGAGAATTCAACCTATTATAAGAACAGGTGAAACTATCGATATTAAAAGAGCAAGATTATTATATCAATCAAGAAAAAGAGGTATATTAGAAAGTGATTTATTATTATCAAGATTTGCTGATAAATATTTAAATCAAATGACAATGGAAGAATTAGATGAATATGATAAATTATTAGATGAAGCTGATTGGGATATTTATTATTGGGCTACAAAAAATTTTGAAGTTACTCCATTACCTGATAAATGGAAAGATTCAAAAATTTTAAAAACTTTACAAGAATCTGCTGAAAATAAAGAAAAAGTTATTATGAGAATGCCTGAATTAAATTTAGATGAAGTTAAAGAAAAGTAATAAATCAACAACACCAAATTGTATATAGTTGATAATATATTTATTTTTTATGAATCTTTTTTTTTTTTTTATTTTTTTATTTTTTCTACCACTTATCCGATCAACGATCTTAAAATGAAGAATCTAATAACTATCAAGAATAGTTTATTTAAAAATGATACTTTATTAAAAAGTCCTTTCTTATATTCAAAACCAATTTCATTAAATATTTCATCAAATTTAATTGTAACAGGTTCAAAAAAAAATTTATTACTTAAAATTATTTCAGGTCAATTTATTTGTCAACCTTCATTATCAAGAAAATTTTATATTGATCAATCAAATATTCAATTTTTAAATTTTAATGCATCAAATGGTATTGATAATGTTTATATGAGTGCAAGATATGAAAGTTTTTCTTATAAAGGTATTTTAGAAATGGAAGATAATGTAAATTCTGTTTATAATTATATAACTGGATTAAGTAATTATAATACAAAATTTAAACCAGATACAAAATATGTTGAAAAATTAATTAAATTATTTAGATTACAACATTTACAAGATAAATGGATTAATAGTTTAAGTAATGGACAATTAAGAAGAGCTAAAATTGTTAAAAAATTAATTTTAAAACCAAATTTATTAATTATTGATGATCCATTTTTAGGTTTAGATCCTTTAAATACTGAAAAAGTTAGTGAATCTTTAAATAGAGTTAGTAAAGAATTAGATATTAAAATTATTTTAGGTTTAAGAATTGAAGATAATTTACCAAATTGGATTGATGAATTAATTTATATAGATGAAAATAAATTAAAAATTGGTTCAACAAAAGATCAAAAATTTATAAATGATTATAAAAAAATTGAAAATGAACAATCAATTAAAAAATTAATTCGAATAGATAATAAAGTTAATAATCCACATATTGAATTTCAAAATGCAAAAGTTCAATATAAAGATTTAATTATATTTCAAAATTTTAATTGGAAAATACCAAAAGGTTCAAATTGGAGAATTTTAGGTGATAATGGAACTGGTAAAACAACTTTATTATCATTTATAACAGGAGATCATCCACAAAGTTGGAAAAAAAATTTTTTATATGATGGAAATTTAAGAAAAACTGGTAATGGAATTTCAATATTTGATATTAATAATAAAATTGGTATGTCTTCACCTGAATTACATTCATTAGTACCAAGATTGAAAACAATGAATGAAATTATATATAATGGATTAGTTGAAAATATTGGTAATTCAAATTTTTTATATAAAGGAGATTCAACAAAAATTAATGAAAAAGGTAAAGAATATTTAAATTATTTTAAAGATGAATTAAAAGAAAATGGTGATAAAAATTTTATTGATTTATCAATGTCATTACAAAAATTAACATTATTTTTAAGAGCTATAATTAAAAATCCTGAATTATTAATATTAGATGAAGCTTTTTCATGTATGGAAGATAAGGCAATAATGAAAAAATGTCATGAATTAATTGAAAATAAACTTCAAAATATAACAATATTAAGTATTGGACATATAGATTGGGAATTAAATAAATACGAATATTTAATTAAATTAATTGGTGATGAAGATAGAAATTATGCTATTTATAAAGTTACAGAACAGGTAGCTCCGGAGATAAATTAAATTAATATTAGTTAGTTAGTTTTTAAATAGGGGTAGTGCAAAACACGCATGAATAATAAACAAATTTTCGTTAGAGGAAGAAAAAAAATAAAAAAAAAGAAAATAATTTCCAAAATATTCAAACAAGAAATTTAAGACAACACTCCAAAGATTGGAACAAAAGAGTGATTAAAAAGAAACAAAGAGTGGGTTCCAGCATATTATTATTTATTTATTTATTCTAGCATTCATGTCAACATCAAAGCATTATTCAAAATTCATTCCTAATGCACCTGAAGATAATCGACCTTTAGAAATAAGAAGTAATTTAGAATATGGTAAATTAACTTCAAAAGATTATTTATATATTTCTAAACATCCATTGGGTGAACCTTTACCTACACCAATTGATGATGAACCTCCTTATATTATATATTTAGCAACTTATTTAAATTTTTTAATTTTAATTATTATTGGTCATATAAGAGATTTTTTTGGAAAAATTTTTAAACCAAATGATTATAAAGATTTAGTTGAAATTGATGGTTATGCTCCATGGTATGATGGATTTGAAAGTTTTTATGTTCGTCGTTTAAAAACAAGAATTGATGATTGTTTTGCAAGACCAATTCATGGTGCACCAGGTAGATATATAAATTGTTTTAATAGAATTAGAGATGGTAGATATGGTTATTTATATGATGGAACATCAAAAGAATGTTTAAATTTATCAAGTTATAATTATTTAGGTTTTGCTCAAAGTTCAGGTGTTTGTACTGATTATGCTTTAGAATGTGTTGAAAAATATGGTACATCATCATGTTCACCAAGAATTTATACTGGTACAACTGATTTACATAAAAAATGTGAAAAAATTATTGCTGATTTTGTTGGTAAAGAAGATGCTATTATAGTTAGTCAAGGTTATGGTACAAATGCAAATTTTTTTATGTCAATTGCTGATTCAAAAACTTTAGTTATATCAGATGAATTAAATCATGCATCAATTAGATTTGGTATTAGATTATCTGGTGCTATAGTTAAAGTTTTTAAACATAATGATATGAAAGATTTAGAAAATTTAATTAGAAATCAAATTGCTCAAGGTCAACCAAAAACTCATAGACCTTGGAAAAAAATTATTATTGCTGTTGAAGGTTTATATTCTATGGAAGGTAATATGTGTAATTTACCTGAATTAATTGAAATTAAAGATAAATATAAATGTTATTTATTTGTTGATGAAGCTCATTCAATTGGTGCTTTAGGACCTCAAGGTAGAGGTATATGTGATTATTTTCAAATTGATCCATCAAGAGTTGATGTTTTAATGGGAACTTTTACAAAATCTTTTGGAGCAACTGGTGGTTATATAGCAGGTAATAAATCTTTAATAAGAAAAATGAGAGTAAATTATATAACTCAATCATATTCAGAAGGTGTTCCACCACCAGTTTTAGGACAAATTATATCAAGTTTATCAATTATTAAAGGTGAATTAAATCCTGGTGAAGGACAAGAAAGATTACAAAGAATTGCATTTAATTCAAGATATTTAAGATTAGGATTAAAAAAATTAGGTTTTATTGTTTATGGAGCTGATGATTCTCCTGTTATACCATTATTATTATTTTTACCATCAAAAATGCCTGCATTATCAAGAATGTTATATGATATGGGTATTGCTGTTGTTATAGTTAGTTATCCAGCAACTCCTTTATTAAGTGCAAGAGCAAGATTATGTGTATCATCAGCTTTAACTAAAGAAGATTTAGATTATGTATTGGCTAAATTAAGTGAGATTGGTGATTTAATTTATTTGAAATTTAGTAGTGGAGTAGCTGGTGGATCTAAAATACCTGGAGAAGCACCAAGAATTTCAATTGAAGATGTTTTATTAACTAATGTTGATGATTGTAAAAAACCAAAATTAACATAGATTTTTAGATTTAATTTTAATACCTTAATATACAGAACAAATTAAAAAAATTAAAAAATGTAAAGAAAGAAAAAAAAAAAAAAAAATGTTAAACGATTTTTCTCCAACAACCAACTAATGGATTATATAGAACCAACAGTTCCTAAAGAGGAACATCATGATGATAAAACTGAAGAAACTATGGAAAAATTAGAAAATGAAATTGATAAATATTATTTATTAATTGAAAATAAATTTTCAACAATTTGGAATGATAATGAACAAGTTAAAGAATATAAAACGCAATTAATTAATCAATTAAATAAAACAAAAGAATCAACAGATAAAATTCATATTAAAGAAAATTTATTAAAAATTGAAGAACAATTAAAAAATTTACATTTAACTGATCAAGCAAATAATGCATTAGATTTATTAGATTCAAAATTAGAAATTGTTGAAAAAGAAGCAGGAAAATATGTTAGTTCATTTACTTCATTTTTATCAAATATGATAACAATTGCACCTGATGAAGAACCAGAAAAAGAAGAAATATTTAATAGTTCAATTGATCAATATTATGGTAATACAAGATATGATCATGATTTATTAAAATTACATACAAGTGAAAATTTTTATTTAGAAGATAAATTAGATGATAAGGATTTGGAGAAATTTAATGTTGATGATAAAACTAAAGAAATTAGTGAATTATTAGATAAATATCCAAGTTTAACTAAAATTATGAATGAATTAGTTCCAATTAAAATTACTTATAAATTATTTTGGTATAGATATTTTAAAAATGATTTAGTTTTAAAAGATTTAGATAAGAAAAGAAAAGAATTAAGTAAAGATAAAGATGCAGAAGAAGAAGAATTTAGTTGGGATAATGAAGAAGATGAAGAAGAAGAAGAAGAAGTAGTTGAAAATAAACAAACTAAAGTTGATGAAGATGATGAAGATGATGATTGGGAATAAATAAATTATATAGTTAATGATAAATGTGTAAATCTGAACAAATTTTTTTTTTTTTTTTTTTTTTATTTTTTTTTTTGCTTTTCTTTATCAACTCTTTACTATCCAACATGAATTATAATGCTGATTTTACTCCTCCATATTCAATGAAATCTCCTTCTTTAACAAGACAAGCATTTGCTACTCCATCACAACCAACCCCTCCACCTCAAACAACAACCAGTAACACTATAAAAAGTAATAGAGTTAGTTCTACAAATTTAAAAATAGATACAGAATCTAATAAACAATCTTGGGCATATAGTAATAATAATCCAAAACGAGTTTGGGTTAAAAGAATTAATGGAACTCCTACAACTTTATTAACTTATTCTACAGATTTAATTGATGATTTAAAATTATCTATAATAAATAAATATCCAAATTCAATTGGAAAATTTGATGATGCAGCTGATTTAATATTAAAAATTGATACATCAAATTTAAAAATTCCTTTATCTCCATTAAATAAAAATGAATTAATTATTTTAGAACCTGATCAAAATGTTTGGTCTGTTTTAGATTATTATTATCCTCAAAGTATGACTATGCAAGAAGCTTTTATTATTGATATAAATAATAATAGAAATAATAGTATAATGGAACAAACTCCACCACCAACAAGTTTTAATAATAATAATAATAATAATAATAATGAAGTTAAACATCCACAACCAATACAACCAAATCATAAAACACATTCTAAATATCATCAACAATTTCAACAACCTCCAAGAGCTTTTAATCATTATGGTGGAACTTATAATAAAGATAGATCAATATCGCCATCAACCTTAATTAGTTCGAAGAATTCTCCAACTACTCATAGAAGATCATATTCAAATCCTATAATATCTCCTCAACCTCCAACTCAAGGTAATAATGCACTGGCTGTATTATTATTACCAAAAAATTTTTCATTAGCAAATAATGTTGCAACTCCATTAAAGAAAAGACCTTCAATAGAGGGAAATATTGAAGGTGATAAAATTGAAATAGAAGAAGAAAAAGAAATACAAGAAGAAAATTTCCCAGTATCACCATCACCAGAAGTTGTTGAAGAAAAAAAAGTAGTACCTAAAGCTAAAGAAAAATCAGATGATCCAACAGATAGAGTTTTACCATCAATATCAGTATTAGTAGTTGAAGATAATGCAATTAATCAAGCAATTTTAGGAGCATTTTTAAGAAAAAGAAAAATTAAATATGCAATAGCAAAAAATGGTCAAGAAGCAATAGATAAATGGAAAAAAGGTGGATTTCATTTAGTTTTAATGGATATTCAATTACCTGTTAAATCAGGAATTGAAGCAACTAAAGAAATTAGACATTTAGAAAAATTAAATAAAATTGGAGTATTTGATGAACAAGAATTAAATAAAATTGATGATTTAAAATTAGAAGATAAATTAACATTTAAAAGTCCTGTTATAATAGTTGCATTAACTGCATCATCAAATAATTCTTTAGATAGAAAAAATGCTTTAACAGCTGGTTGTAATGATTATTTAACTAAACCAGTTAATTTAGTTTGGTTACAAAATAAAATTACTGAATGGGGTTGTATGCAAGCTTTAATTAATTTTGATGATTGGAAGAATAATAATATAAGGTTAAATCCAAAAGTTTAAGAGAGTGTATGGGTGTGTGTGTAGATTTGTTAGAAGAGAAAGAAAGAAAGAAAAAAAAAAAAAATTATCAACACTTTCAATAAACAACAATAATAACTAAAAGAGGATGTCTGAAGAAATAACTACTGAACAAATATTACCATTAGAAATTATAGATAAATCAGTTGGTCAAAGAATAAAAGTTTTGATGACAAATAATAAAGAATTTTATGGGAAATTAATTGGTTTTGATGATTATGTTAATATGGTTTTAGAAGATGTTAAAGAAAATGATAATGATGAAATTGTTAAAAAGATGTTATTAAATGGTGGTCATATAGCTATGATAGTTCCTGAAT
Organism: Insectozyma bohioensis; assembly: GCA_030582535.1. Taxonomy (NCBI): domain Eukaryota; kingdom Fungi; phylum Ascomycota; class Pichiomycetes; order Serinales; family Debaryomycetaceae; genus Insectozyma; species Insectozyma bohioensis. The sequence goes on along the minus strand of JAKTXL010000054.1, from coordinate 33,975 downwards.
AAAATGAATTATGTATTATAAATAGAAATTAAGGATATTTTTTTGGAAATCTTAGTAATTCTATATTTCTAATATAAATTGGATAATTTCCTCTAAACTTTTTATTTTTTTATTTTATTTTTTTTTTTTTTTTTGGTTGGTTTGCCACCACTTAAACCAAAATGCAATTAACAATATCATTAGAATTTAATGGAGATATAATCTCTGTAGATGTTCCAGAATCTTTATCATTAGATGATTTTAAAGCTTATTTACAAGCAGAAACTAATATTGAACCTCAATTACAACTTATTAAATTTAATAATCAAGAACTTGTTTTAAATAAATCATTAAATGAATTAGGTATAAAAGAATTTGATTTATTAGTATTGGCGAAAAAACCACCAGCACCAAAAGATCCAATTGATGAAAAAATTGAAATGATAAGGTTTCAAATATTATCAGATCCTCAACTTCAAGATCAAATTAAATTTCAACAACCAGAATTATATCAATCAATTAATAATCCTTCAAAATTTAAAGAATTAATGATTGATCGAGTTAAAGAAGATCATAATTTAAATGTTAAAAATCAACAAGAATTAAGAAGATTACAAGAAGATCCTGATAATCCAGATAATCAAGCTAAAATATTAGAAATGATTAGACAAGAAGCTATAGAAGAAAATATGAAATTAGCTTGGGATTTAACACCTGAAAGTTTTACACAAATTAATATGTTATATTTAAAACTTAAAATTAATGGTGTTGAACAAATTGCTTTAGTTGATACAGGTGCTGCAATGACTACAATAAGTGCAGATATTGCAGAACAATGTGGTTTAACAAGATTAATTGATCAAAGAATTAAAGGTGAAGCAAGAGGTGTTGGTATTCAACAAATTGGTGGGAAAATTCATAGTGCACCAATAGAAATTGAAAATTATGAATTACCTTGTTCATTTTATGTTGTTGATACATCAGTTGGAATTTTAATTGGTTTAGATATGTTAAAAAGACATCGATGTATTGTTGATTTAGAAAAAGATGTATTAATAATTGGTAAACATATTGAAGCTAAATTTTTAAAAGAACATGAAATTCCAAAAAAAGATTTTGGTGGTAATATATTTCAAAGAGAAGGTTGATTATCTATATAGAAAAATCATAAATATTAAACGATTCTTTTAATCTATCAAGTTTAAATGATGTAGTAATTGGTAAAATATTATTATCTAATAAATATCTTAATAAAATTTGAGATTTTGTCTTTTTATATTTAATTGATAATTTATCAATTTCAGGAATTGAAATAGAATTTCTTAATGGTGTTAATGGTCCATAAGCTTCAATTAAAATATTATTATCTTTACAAAATGAAATTAATTCAGTTTTATCTAAACCATAATAATATTCAATTTGATTAACAATTGGTGTAGCAAAAGGTAAAATTTCATTCAATTGATCAATATTAAAATTAGATACTCCAATATATCTAACTTTACCATCTTTTTGTAAATTAATAAATTCTTTCCATAATTCAATTAAATTTTCACCAGGAAAATGAATTAATAATAAATCAATATAATTTGTACCTAATTCTTCAAAAGTTTGTTGAATAAAATCAGTTGCATTAAAAGATTTTTTTTTAATAATTTTTGAACTTATAGAATATTTAGTTGTAATAAATAAATCTTTTCTATTATAATTTTTAATTGCTTTACCAATTTCTGGTTGTGTTGTATAAACTTCTGCCGTATCTATATGATTATAACCAATATCAATTGCATTTTTAACTAAATCTATAATAATATTTGAATTTTCATTATTATTTGGATCATCTCTTTTCAAAGTTTTAACAGTTGTACCTGTTCCAATACCTATGGTAATTGGTTTACCTGATACTGTTTGAAGGTTCATGAGGTTGTAGATCTTATCTTTAATTTTTAAAGTAAGGCTGAGAAAAAAAAAAGTTTTTATGATTTTTATATAATTTTATATATAGTTTGTATATTATCGCTAAAAAAAAAAAAAAATAAAAATTATAATCCATTAAGAGCTTCTTCTTCTTCTTCTTCTTGAGTTGGTCTTTGTTTTAATTCTAATGGTTTACCAGTAATTCTAAAATAAATATCTTTAATATCATCAGTTGTTGATTCAAAATGTGATGAAGCATCATAACTTTTAGATATATAAATATTATTTTTTGTACCATCATCTATTGGTTCATATAATATAGAAATTCCAGTTAAAGTATCAATTATTGGTCCTAATAATTTAGTTGCTGGTAATAATTCTTGTTCTGGACTATCAGTTTGAATAATAGTTGATGCAATAGCTAAATAATAACCTTTTGGTACAACACAATGAACATCTGATAATACAGCAACATAAATATCTTGTTGTCTACCAGCTTGAGTACTTGGAATAATAACTTGTAAAGAATCTGCTTCAACTCCTGGTACTGGATGATCTAAAAGATAAATTGATCTAACAACTCTTTCTTTCTTTTTAACCAATTCTGGGAAATAAGTTGGATCAGCAATAACAATTGGAGCTTTTGCTGTACCTTCTTTAGTTACAACTCCTGAAAATTTTCCATCTTTATCATATAAAATTTCATCAATTGGAGTATCCAACATATATGTACCACCATAAATTGCTGATAATCTTGCAAACCCTTGAGGTAATTCACCTAAACCATATAATGGATATATATAAGGAGATTTACCATATTTAGCAACTGAATGAACATATAATAATATTTTTTCATAAGTTGGTCTTGCAACTTCTTTTAAATAAGATTCAGTTGGCCATAAAGCCATTGCATGACCAATAAATTCTCTTGTACCTTTTTCTAAACCAAAATAATCATAAACTTCACTCATTGTATTTTTATCTAAATTTAAATTTAAATGAGTTGATGAAACTTCATCATCCCAATTTTGAATAAATTCTAAAAATTTCTTCATTCTTCTTTTTTCAAAAATTCCCATTAAACTACTTGATAAAGCTTCTTTTGCATTTGATGGAACTTTATGAATTTTACCATCTCTATAAACATAACTTGCTGCAATTTGTTTAAATTCTAAATATCTTGTAACATCAGTACTAATTAAAATTTTTGTTAATTCACCATTTGCCATTAAAAATTTAGGAATTAAATCAACACACCAATCTCTATCTCTACCTTTAAATTCTGGTTTTTGAGATGTTGGTTTAAATTTTGAATATAATTGAGATAAATTTAATGATGCTGATTCTCCTCCATAAAAATCTTGTCTATCTATATGTAAAACTTTTTTACCTTCAACTGAGAATATACCTGATAAAACACATTCTGTTAATCCAGTACCTAAAACAATAACATCATAATTTTCATCCATTTTTGATAAAAGTTGTTGATTAAAGATTATTTTGTTTGTGGAATCTTTTGTAAATTGCTGAGGTGGTCGAATTTTTGGAAACGACAAAAAGCAAAAAAAAAAAAAAAAGGGAGAGCAAGATAGATAAAACAAATTTACACTACTAATTTAAATTGCAAAAAATAAATAAATAAAAAAACTATACAACATTATGGAAACCTTCTTTACCTTTTTCTAATCCTTTTTTAATAATTTTACTAATTTCTTTTGGATCTTTTGTAATTTTTGTAAAAATTTCATATCCATCTTCAGTAATTAATACAACATCTTCAATTCTAACACCTCCAACATACCAATATTTATCCAATATATCTTTATTAATATATTTCATTTGTTCTGGATTATTTAAAACATCTTCTAATAAAAATGGTGAAAAATAACAACCTGGTTCATTTGTAACAACCATATTTGGTTCTAAATGTCTTCTAATTCTTAAATAACATAATAAAGGATCTGGATCTGAATAATTTGCATTACCTGCAACATCATGAGTATCCATACCTAACATATGACCTAAACCATGAGGGAAAAATCTTGCACTTACTTTATTTTTAAATAATTCTTCAATTGAATATTCTTTTTTAAATATACCTAATTCTAAAAATCCTTCAATTAAAACTTTATGAGCTTTAAAATGTAAATCTTCCCAATTAACACCAGGTTTCATTAATTTATAAACTTCATCTTGCATTTTATGAACTAAATTATAAATTTCTAAATGTTCTTTTGTCCAATCACCATTAATTGGGAAACATCTTGTAACATCACTTGCATAACATTCCCATTCACAACCTGCATCAATTAAAATTGATTTTTTATCTTCAGTAATTTCATCATCATTTTTAATCCAATGTAATGTTGAACAATTTTCTCCACTACAACATATTGGATCATAACTTTGATTTTTTGAACCTTGTCTTAATGCATGATACATAAATTCTGCATGAATATGAGTTTCATTAGATTCAATTGGAACTGCTGACATAACAGCAAAATGACAATTATCAGTAAGTTTTGAAGCATGTCTCATTAATTCTAATTCATAATCATCTTTAATAACTCTTGATTCATCTAATGCATAAAAAAAATCAGAATCATTTTCAATTAAATTATCTTTAAAATTTTCATTCCATTGATTAATATCTGTTGTAAAAGCTTTTGTTAATTCAATTTCTGAAGCATATTTAACTTCATCAACATCATATTTTTTTAAAGCATCTTCAATTGATAATGGTAAACCAGACCACATAATATCATCTTTATCAATATTTGGTAAATATAAAGTTAATTTATCTTTTGAAGTATCATATTTAACATGACTTCCAGGAATATTACAACCAGTTAAATAATAAAAATATCTATTTTGTCTAATTGGTTTTGTTTGATCACAATATTTATATAATTCTAAATTTTCTCCACTAATGAAAAATATAGAATTTTCAGATTTTGTAAGATTTTTTGATTTAAAATGTTTAAAAACATTTTGAGCATGTTTTTTAGCTGGATATTTCTTTCCAATTAATGATTTTGGACCTTCAGTCATCTTTAGGGAATTGAAAATAAAAAAATTTTGAAGAAAGAGATTTGGCAATCTTTTTATATACCAAGAAAAGAAAGAAAATTATTATATGTAATTTATTATATGTAATTTCTTTTGATAAAAATAAAAATTTTTTGACAAGAGTTCAAAATCAGTTATTTTTTTTTTTTTCTTTTTTTCTTTTTTTTTTGGAGCCATTCGTACTCATTACAAGGCAATAAAAACAAAGAAATAGGTTAAAAAACTACACAGAAACAAGAGGTAATTGGTAATTGGGGTTTAGGTTAGCGATCTTCAAATTTTCACATTCTTTGCTACTTGACTCTATAGGTTAAGCTTTTTTGACTCTTTATTATCTTGATAAGAATATAACACTCATAACACCCCCCACCTGAAATTTAAAACGTAGATCATATGTATAATAATGTCAAACTATCATTGTGTAGTAGAAAAAAAAACCACTCACGTGATTAATCACATGACTCATTCCTACATATAATTTTCCAGATACATTTTGATTTTCTTATTTTTTTTTTGATAAATTTCTCTGTTGCCACTAAGATCAACAACTTTTATAAGTAAAGAAATATGGAAAGATTACAAAGATTATTAGGTCAAGGAGCTGGTTTAGGAGGAGCAGCTGCTGCTCAAAGTGATGGTCCAGCAATTGATAATTCAGAAACTGTATATATATCATCACTAGCTTTATTAAAAATGTTAAAACATGGAAGAGCAGGTGTACCAATGGAAGTTATGGGGTTAATGTTGGGAGAATTTGTTGATGAATTTACTATACATGTTCATGATGTATTTGCAATGCCTCAATCAGGTACTGGGGTATCAGTTGAAGCAGTTGATGATGTATTTCAAACAAAAATGATGGATATGTTGAGACAAACAGGTAGAGATCAAATGGTTGTTGGATGGTATCATTCACATCCTGGATTTGGATGTTGGTTATCATCAGTTGATGTTAATACTCAACAATCTTTTGAACAATTAAATAAAAGAGCAGTTGCTGTAGTTATAGATCCAATTCAATCAGTTAAAGGTAAAGTTGTTATAGATGCTTTTAGAACTATTGATACAACTACATTAATGATGGGTCAAGAACCAAGACAATCAACATCAAATGTTGGACATTTAAATAAACCATCTATTCAAGCATTAATTCATGGATTAAATCGTCATTATTATTCATTAAATATTGATTATCATAAAACATCATATGAAACAAATATGTTATTAAATTTACATAAAAAAAATTGGCAAAGTGGATTAAAATTAATTGATTATAATGAAAAAGAAATTAAAAATTTGGATAATACAGAAAAAATGGTTTCAATAGCAAAATTATATAATCAAAGAGTTTCTGAAGAAAAAGAATTAACTGAAGATCAATTAAAAACAAGATATGTTGGTAAACAAGATCCAAAAAAACATTTAAGTGATACAGCTGAAGGTTTAATTGATGATAATATTAGTTCATTATTAACTGGTAATATTGATTCATTGGCAATTCAATAGAAAAAAAAAAAAGAACCAAAAAAAAAAAATAATTTAATGTAGATTTTTACATATAGTTAATTAATATATAAAAGTTAATGTCAAATCCTTTTAAAAAAAGAAAATTAATTGACGAATCAGATGTTAATCGATATTTATTAGATTTTGATTTAGAAAAAATATGTTGTATTAAATTAACTTCAAATAATATTTATTGTTGTTTAAAATGTGGTAAATATTTTGAAGGTAGATCAACATCATCACCAGTTTATAATCATTCAATTCAAACTCAACATAAAAAATATTTAAATTTAAATAATCATAAATTTTATATATTACCAGATAATATAGAATTTAATGATTTAAATTTACAAGATATAATTGAAAATTTACAACCAAATTATAAAAAAGAAGATATTGAAAATTTACCAAGAATATCATTTGATTTAAATGATAATAAATATTTAGTTGGATATATTGGATTAAATGATGATGATTATAAAAATGTTATAATACAATTAATATCTCATATTAAACCAATAAGAGATTATTATTTATTATATCAACCAACTAAGAATAATGAATTTGAAAATAAATTAGGTTTATTAATTAAAAAAATTTGGTCTCCATTATTATTTAAAAATCATTTATCACCAATTGAATTTAATAATTATATAAATAAATCATTTAAATCACCAAAACAATTTTTATTATGGTTATTAAATAAAGGAAATTTTAAAATATTACAAGGTAAAATTGAAATAATTACAATACCCATTGAATCTCATGAATTAAATAATAAATTAGAATTTATTAGATTAGATAATAAAAAATCAATTCAAAAAACAAATTTTTGGTTATTATCTTTAGATATTCCATCAAATACATTAAATGATAATTCAAAAGAAGTTAATTTACAAGATTTAATATTAAAATATTCTGGTAAAGAAGAAATTCAAGGTGATAAAAATATTAAAATTTATAAAATTTTAAAATTACCAAAATATTTAATATTATCATTTGAAAGAAATAAAAATTCTGCAATTGTTAAATTACCTGAAGAATTAATAATTGGAGAATCAAAATTTAAATTAATTTCAACTATTAAATATAATAATGGTTGGTCAATATCATTAAAGTCAGAAAAAGATTGGATATCTATAAAAAATTTAGAAGTTCAAATAACAAATCAAGAATTATTATTTTTAGATGATAATTATATACAAGTTTGGGAATCCAAATAATTATAACATTTTTTAATAAATAATTTATCAATTAATTCATATAATTTAGTATTTTGTAAAAATTGATCAATAATAATTATATAACTTGATATTTTACTCATAATTATCATATTTGATGAAGAATCTTTTAAATAATTTATAATTAAATTTAAATTTATTTTAAATTCTTTTAATTCTAATTTATAAAATTCTTTTAAATTAATATTTGGATATCTAATTTTAAAATTATTCCATGAAATAATTTGTGATTTAAAATCTTTTAATTCTAAAATATTATTTAAATTAAATATTTTACAAAGTAAATTATCATCAACTTCATTTAATAATGTTAATATCCAAAAATCATAAAATTTCATATCAATTAAATTATTAATTAATTTATCTTGTTCATTATTTAAATTATTTTCAATTATATTAAAATTAATTTCATCTAATTTTCGTAAAACTCTTTTTGAATTATTATTATTATCTTCAATTAATATAGGTAGAATATTATTTGGTGATGAATAATTTGATAATTTTAATAAACCTGAATTTCCATGTATATTGGTACCATTTGATAATTTTAAATTATTTTTTTTAATTAATATTAATGTAATACCTAAAGATATTGGATCTGTTGGTAATATTAAATCATTATATTTAAAAATATTATAAACCCCTAATATAAATTTACCTGAATTATTATTACCTTGAAAATAATAAATATCATTTGGAATTATAGATGATGATTCATCTTTATATGTTATTAAAGGAACTGAATCAAATAATGATTTGACAACACTTGGAATTGACATTGGTTAGAGAAAAAAATTTTTTTTTTTGCTTCTACAATTATTTTATGGTTGTCTAAAATTGTTGTTCATTATTATTCATCAATAAAAATATAAACTTATATAGAAAACTCTAAAGATCATCCATAGCAACTAAATCAATTGACATATCATACCATGTAGTATCAGCAAATTTACATTTACTTTCACCTAAATTATTAAAACCAATTTTTTCATAAAATGGAATTAATTCTTTATGTACAATAATTAAAATTTTATCACCTAAATCTTGATTTGATAATTTTTGAATATAATCATGTAATAATAATGCACCTAAATTTTTTGATCTCCAATCTGGTGATATAACAACTGAATGAATACCAATAAATCTTGAATTTTCATGATGACCAGCTTCAATTTTATTTTTATTAGGTAATTCCATTGATTCAATACTTATTCTATCACTATAAATTTTAGTACCAATAATATGACCAATTAAAGTTTCTTTAATAACAGAAGTTGTAGTTGGTAATTCATCTTCATCAATATCTTCATTAGAAGTATTATTTTCATGTTGTTTTTGTAAATTTTCAGCAACATCTGGTAAATTTATAGCATTATATTTATAAATATAATCTCTTATAAATAATCCACTACATAATTCAGGAGCAACATTTAATCTATATTTGAAATTTTCAATTGAACATCTTTCAGATTCTGAAAAACCTTTTGATTCTAATAAAACACATTGATCTAAATCTTCAATAGTTAATGGCCTTATTGATAAATTAGGTGGGAAATCGGACATAATACAAAGGGGATATCTAATAATAATAACAAAATGAATGAATGAATAAAAGTTGTTGTTAATTTGTTTATTTTTATGTAATTTTTTCTTTTCTTTTTTTTTATTTTATTTTGTTGTAATTTTGTTAAATTTTTTTTTTTTCTTGTTTTTGTTAAATCACAGAAAGTTATTAAAATCAAAAATCAAAACTCGGTGGAGTGTTGAAATTGAAATTGAAATTAAAATTAAAATTAGTTTTTTTAGTTTTTGGTGTGACTAAATTAAAGTTTTAAACCGTTCCACATAAACAAAGGTACTACCAAACCAAACATTCCCCTTCTCCTTCTCTGTCGATCTCGCTCTCGCTCTCGCTCTCTCTCGCTCTGCCTACCACCGCGTGCTAAACTTTCTTACCATACGTAATACCACATGGAATTCTTTTTCCAGAATTCTATAAGATTCACACGACTCTAAACACATCCATACATACATACATATAATAATACATTTATTAAACTAACTTACTATTCTAATTCATTTAAATTAATATCAACTTCTTCATTATTATTTAATAATTTTTTACTTATTTCCCATAAATGAACTATATTATCATCTGCAACTGATCCAATTGTCCAATTTTTATATGGACACCATGTTAAATCTGTTACTGCTGATGTATGTCCAGCATGAATCATAAATAATTCTGGACATCCATCTTCTGCATCTTCTTGTAATTGTTCTTCTCCAATTTTAAATAAATCCCATATAATTAATCTTCTATCTTGTGATCCTGTTGCTAATATTCCATCTTGATGTGGAGAAAATTCCATACATGTAATACCTTCTGAATGTCCCATCATTGTATGTAATAATCCTTCATTATTTTTATCTTTATTTGTTAAATTTCTAATATCTAATAAATTTATATTTGAATTTGTATTACCAATAGCTAATAAATTTTCTGAAAATGGTGAAAATGTTAATGAATTAATACCTTTTGAATCTTCTGAATAATATTTTGATACAACTTCTTTAGTTCTTAAATCAAATAAATAAACATATGAATCTTCTGATACTGATGCAAATAAATTTTTATTAAATTGATGCCATTTAGTATCATTTACTATATTTTCAGCTATATTTGATTCAAATATATTTTTATTATTTTGATTTATATCTGTTACATTAACTAATTTATCATCTGCTCCTGTTAATAATAATCCTTTTTCTTTTGGATTCCATGATAATCCATAACCATTGTCACTATGAGGTTTAAATGATGAATAAGATTTTTCATTTTCATCTAATAAATTATATAAATTAACTTCACCAATTCCATTTATTGTTGCAACTATATTTGAATCTTGTGGTAAATATCTTGCTCTACAAATTTCATATTCATTAATATATTTTTTACTTATTTTAATTCTTGAATTTGCTTTTATTGATGAATCATTTGATAATTGAGTATTTGCAATTTTTAAATAATTTGAATCATTTCCTGATGTATTAGTACCTAATAATAATTGACAATCAATTAATGAATCTTCTTCTTTAAATGTTGGTAACCATTGTATTGTTAATGATGGCCATGTTAATGCAGTTTCTGTAACAAATTCATACATATATCTACAATTCTTTCTCCATAATTGATATTCATCTTTAATACTTAATTCTTTTTGTTGTTCTTCAATATTGTTATCTTCAGACATGGTTAAAGAGAAAACGTTGTTGTTTCATATAAATTTTTTTTTTTTACGCGGTCTTTTTTTTTCGAATAAATAATTTTGTCTATTGTTTTTTTTTTACTATACATTTAAAAATTCTTCTGTTGTTTCAAAACAATCAATAACTCTTAAAGCATCTCTAATTCTTTTAAAATATGGTTTTTTTTCATCTTCAATTAATCCATAACATCCAATTATAATATCATTATTATTATTTTGTGAAAGTCCATTATTTCTATCATTTATATATTTTAATGCTAATTCTTGCATTGAAAAATATTGTAAATCTTTTAAATTTTCAATTAATAAATCACTTATACCACTTTCTTCTAATCTTTTAATTACTTTTGTTGATGTTCTAACAAATATTGTTAAAATACCTCTATTTCTATAACCTAATATTAATTCATATAAAATTTTTACAGCTGATGAATCAATTGATGTCATACCTTCTAAATTAAATATAATATATTTTGACATTGATTGATCTCTACTTCTTTTTGAAGCTGGATGAGCTTTTGTTGAACCATACATTTCAACTCTTTTTAATCTTGTATTTAAATCTGATGAATTTGTAAATGTTAATGGTTCAGGAATTTTAATAATTAAACATCCTTCAATTTCTTCAATTGCTTGTTTATTAATTTGACGTTGATGAAAATCATTAAATAAATTTAAATGAGAATTTTTTTCAATATAATTTGATGATGATGTTAAAATATCTGCATCAACAAATGTATTTGTATTTGGATATCTACCTAATATTTGAATTCTTGATTCTGCTGAATTTTTTATAACACGAATTAACAGATAAATTAATCCAACTGCTATACCACCTTCCATTGAAAATAATAATGTTGTAATTACTGTAATTAATATAGTAATTAATTCATCATAACCTTTTGTTTTCCAATGAAAAAATAATTCATAAGGAACTTCTTCAATTAACAGTATACCAATAACTGCTGTAACAACACTTAACATACATCTTGGTACAAAATATAAATAATCTAAAAAAAATGTAACTGTTAATAATGTACAAATTCCCATAATTGCTCCAGACATTGTTGTTTTAGCAGAAATTGCATTAACTTTACTTCTACCATAACCTCCAAATGCAGGTAATGCACCAAATATAGAACCAATAATATTAATACTACCTAAAGCAACTAATTCTCTATTTGATGAAATAGGTAAATCATATCTTGAACCTAAAGTTTTTGAAGCTGTTGTACTTTCAAGAAATCCCAACATTGCACAAAGAAAACCTGAAGTTGAAAGATTTTTAATTAAATTCCATTGATTAAAAGATATTGGATTATATAATTTAAAATGATCATCATTTCTAATTTTCCCAATTACTGGTATACCTTGTAAATCCCATCTATAAATTTCACATAAAATTGTTGAACCTCCAACAACTAATAAAATTTCAGGTATATAAACAACTTTTTGAAAAAAATTTGATTTTTTATTTGATGAATATTTTTTAAAAATTCTAATAATCATAATAATTATAAAACCAATTAAACTAATTTTTAAACTTAAAGGATCATATTTATGAAAATAATTTAATAAAAATCTTAATTTATCAAATGGTGAATGAATATCCATTTTATCAGGATCATTTGAAATATCTTGAATTAAATCTTCTAAACCTAATACAACAACTAAAGCATTTATAATCATTACAACTCCAACAGCTGCTATAAAACCTTTTAATAAAGATCCACTCAATACATTATCTAAAAATCCAAATCTACCTAAACCAAAACCTAATAAACTTGCACCACTAACAAAAGTTATAGCAGTTACATATTCTAAAGGATCTAAATGTTTTTTTTTAGCATGATGTAATAATGGTTCAACTGCTTGTCCAACAGTTAAAGAAATTGGACCTTCGGGTCCAACAATCATTTGAGGTACTGAACCAAATACTAAATAAATTAATGGTGATATTCCTAAAGAATATAATCCTGATACAACTGGTACATGAGCTAATGTGGTTGCATAACTTAATGATAAAGGTAATTGAAAAAATACTAATGTTAACCCACCAATTAAATCTCCTATAAAAAATTCAAAATTATATTGTTTAATCCATGATAAACAAGGTAAATAATAAGGTAGAATATCATTCCAATCTAAACTTTCTATATTTGTAGTATTTGTTGGAGTATATTCAGTATTTCTATTATTATATATTATTGAACTTGTATCATCACTATTATTATATTGAGGTATATTATTATCTTTATCTAGTAATGACAGACGTTCTGTTATAACTCTTTTATTTGATATGAGTCGAATACTTGGTGATGGACTAGTTATACGTTTATTATCATTGATTGGACTTGATATTCTAAATCTATTAATATGTTCACCTGGTGAATTTTTATTTTGATCATCAGTCATTGAAGGTGTCATTGTGGAGAGAACAATATTTTTTTTTTTTTTTTGGTGCTTTTTAATTAAATTTTTTTTTCTTCTTTGATATTTGATTCAAAGTTTAAACCACATGGGATACTAATTGAAGAAACTTTAAAGATATTTAAAAGATAAGAAATTAATTAAAAAATTAATTAAAAGTTAATAATGAAAAAGGTATGAAATAAGAATTGAAGAAATCTTAGTCAATTGGTAGCTTTGTAATTATTTAAACTCAAAAGATTTAACTATTTTAATCTCTAATTAAAGAAAACATTTTAAGAAAACATTTTAAGATAATATTTAAAACATTTTAAGATAAATGAAAGTTTTGATTTTAAATTTTCTTTTTTTTTTTTTTTTTCATTATTTGATATTGAAGAGTTTATATATTTTTTTTTATATATTTCCCGTCACCGGTGTTAGTAGTGTAAAAATTAACCAAATAAAATCCTGAAAATTTTCTTTTTCCACATCAACTTTTCCTTTATCAACAAAATCATGTCTTCATTACTATTTAAAAGATTATTTTCATCATCTAAAACAAGATTAGATACTTTAGCATTGATAGAGAATGTTAATAATAAAATTTCTCCAAGTTCTTTATCAACAATTACTGCTGCAATTCAAATTGGTGAACCAATTACTGCATTAATTGTTGGAAATAATGAATTAGCTAATGAAGTTGCTAAAATTAAAGGTATACAAAAAGTTTTAACAGTTAAAGATTCTAAATATGATCATTATTTGGCTGAAGAAGTTTCACCATTAATTAAAGAAATTATTAATGATAATGGAAATTTTACAAATTTTGTTGTATCAGGTTCATCAATTGGTAAATCAATACTTCCAAGATTAGGTGCATTATTAGATGTTCAACCAATTTCTGAAATTATTAAAGTTATAGATAATAAAACTTTTGTACGTCCAATTTATGCTGGTAATGCTTTAGCTACTGTTAAATCAAAAGATAATATTATATTAACATCTGTTAGAGCATCAGCTTTTCAACCAATTGAAGAACAACAAGATCCTGTTATAATTGAAGAAATTAAAAAAGATATTAATTCTGGTAATTATAATGAATTTGTTTCAGAACAAATTAGTAAATCAGAAAGACCAGAATTAGGTTCTGCTAAAATTATTGTTTCTGGTGGTAGAGGTTTAAAAAATAAAGAAGTTTTTGATCAATATTTAGAACCTTTAGCTTCAAAATTAAATGCTGCTATTGGTGCTTCAAGAGCTGCTGTTGATTCTGGTTATTGTGATAATTCTTTACAAATTGGTCAAACTGGTAAAATTGTTGCACCTGAATTATATTTTGCTATTGGTATCAGTGGTGCTATACAACATTTAGCTGGTATGAAAGATAGTAAAGTTATTGTTGCTATAAATAAAGATGGTGATGCTCCTATTTTTAATATTGCTGATGTTGGATTAGTTGGTGATTTAAATGAAATATTACCTGAATTAATTGAAAAGATATAAAAAATTATATAGAAAGTCACATGAATAAATGTTTCCCTCTGTTTTAGTTTTATTTGTACCCCATTATTTCAACAAAAAAAAAAAATAAAGGACACTTCAAAAAAAAAAAAAAAATTGGTGATCTATCGTTTACTTTTTATTAACCACACCATGTCATCTTCAGAATTAGGAGAAGAATTATCTCAATCTTCATCATCTTCATCCTTTGTTCCAGTTGATCAACGTCAATTACAAGATGCTATTCAAATTATTAATGAAAATAAACAATTTAATGAACATATTTTAGAATATATTAATAAAACAGCACCTTCAGATGTTGGTAATAATTATCATATTATTTCAGTATTTGGATCACAATCAACTGGGAAATCTACTTTATTAAATAAATTATTTAATACAAATTTTGATGTTATGGATGAAACTAATCGTCAACAAACTACTAAAGGTATTTGGTTAGCTTATTCAC
The DNA here is from genome assembly GCA_030582535.1 of Insectozyma bohioensis. Taxonomy (NCBI): domain Eukaryota; kingdom Fungi; phylum Ascomycota; class Pichiomycetes; order Serinales; family Debaryomycetaceae; genus Insectozyma; species Insectozyma bohioensis. The sequence goes on along the minus strand of JAKTXL010000054.1, from coordinate 18,613 downwards.
CAGTTGTATCAACTACTTCAGGTCATACATCTGCAAAATCAAATGTATTAGTTATGGATGTTGAAGGTACTGATGGTAGAGAAAGAGGTGAAGATCAAGATTTTGAAAGAAAAGCTGCATTATTTGCTATTTCAACTTCAGAAATTTTAATTATTAATATTTGGGAAACTCAAATTGGTTTATATCAAGGTGCAAATATGGGTTTATTAAAAACTGTTTTTGAAGTTAATTTAACATTATTTGGTAAAAGTAAATTAGATGAAAATAAAAAAAATGATCATAAAGTTTTATTATTAATTGTTATTAGAGATCATATTGGTGTTACATCAATTGAAAGTTTATCAACAACTTTAAAACAAGATTTAATAAATATGTGGAATGATTTATCAAAACCAAATGATTTAATAAATTTAAAATTTGAAGATTTTTTTGATATTGATTTTCATGCATTAAATCATAAAGTTTTACAACCAAAAGAATTTCAAGAAGGTATTAATAATTTAGGTGATAGATTAATTATTAAAGATGATTTATTTAAACCAGAATATCATCATTCAATTCCAATTGATGGATGGACATTATATGCAGAAAAATGTTGGGAACAAATTGAAAATAATAAAGATTTAGATTTACCAACACAACAAATTTTAGTTGCACAATTTAAATGTGATGAAATTATTGAACAAGAATATAATGAATTTTTAAAAAAATTTAATGAATTATTTAAAGATGTACAAAAAGATCCAAATTATGAAGATTTAGGTTTATTATTTATTGATTTAAAAAATGATGTATTGGAAAATTATCAACAAGATGCTTCAAGATATAATCAATCAGTTTATGAAACAAAAAAAATTAAATTAATAAATTTATTAAATGAAAAATTTAAAGAAATTTTTGATATTTATTCAAAAAATTTAATTGAAAAAAATTTAAAAAATTTTGAAAATGATTTAATTTTATTAAAAGGTAAAAATTTTAATTTAAAACAAAAAGAATTTAGTAAAGAATTAATTAAAAATTTTATAATTAATTTAAATTTTATATCATTAAATGGAGAAATTTCAACAAAAGAAATTATTGAAAATTTAAATAATGATTTAAATAAAATAATTTTAAAACAACAAATTATTGAATTAAATTCTATTGTAAATAAATCAATTAAAAAATTAACAATAAATTTATCAAAAATTATTCAATTTAATATTAGTGAAGAAGATCCAAATAATTTTACATGGGATAATATATTAAAAAATTTTAATGAATTAATTAAAGAATTTGAAATTAAATATAAAGATTTTGATTTAGGTACAACAATTGAACAAAATAAAGAAGCAATTGAAAAATTTAAATTTAAATCATGGAATCAATTTTATGAATTATTACATAAATTAATATCAAAAGAAAAATTATTAACTATATTACAAGATAGATTTGATGATAAATTTAGATATGATGAAAATGGATTACCAAAATTATATCAAAATTCAAATGAATTAGAAAATATTTTTAATATATCAAAAGAATATTCATTAAAAATATTACCAATATTAACTATAGCAAAATTAAGTGATGATTCAGAAATTTTACCAGATTATGATATATTTGATAAAAATTTAAGAAAACAATATTTAGGTATAATTGAAGATGATGAAAGTGATGATGATGAAGAAGAAGATAAATGTTTTGCAGAAATTATTAATGAACAAGATAAACTGATTATATTAACAAAATTTAAAAAAGAAATTGATGCAAAATTTGTTGAAACTAAAAGATCAATTGTACAACATATTACACAAATTCCTTATTATATATATATTATAATAATTGTATTAGGATGGAATGAATTTATGGCAATTATTAGAAATCCATTATTTTTTTCATTAGTTATAATAATTGGAGCATCATTATATGTATTATATACAATGAATTTATTAAAACCAGCAATGGTTGTTGGACAAAGAATGATTGATGAAATTATAGTTATGGGAAAAGAAAAATTAAGAGAAGTATTAATTGATGATCATGTAACACAAGGGAATAATTTAAATAAAATTTCAGGTAATGCTAAGAAAGAAGAAGAAATAGTTGAAGAAATTGAAATGAATGATTTATAAGACAATAAAATGTATATATGAAGTATATAAGTAAATAAAAATATATCTATTTAAACAATTGAATGAAACAATTGAATGAAACAATTGAATGAAACAATTGAATGAAACAATTGAATGAAACAATTGAATGAAACAATTGAATAGAGTTAATTAAGATGACGAATAAATAACAAGAATATAATTACATAGTTGTAAGAAGTGAATAGTAAAATGTAGTAGTAAATAGTAAATGTGGTGGTAGTAAATGTGGAATGGAATGGAATGGAATGAAGTAGTAGTGGTAGTGGTAGTGGTAGTATGGGGGTGGTGTTTGCCGCGTAAAAGTGTGGTAGTAGTGGAAGTAGAAGTCAGACGACAAAAACTAAAATCTTGTGGCATGAAAAAACGAGCGATAACCACAAAATTAGAAAATTAGGAAAACAAAAACTGTAACTTGATTACATCAAATTTTCAATGTAACATAAAAATATTAAAAAATAAGATCGAGTTTTAAGACAACAGAAAATATAAAATTTAGATAAATAGAATAAGAATAAGAATAAGAAGAAGAAGCAATTAAGACAAAAGACACAGAAATAGAAATAGAAACTAAAACTAAAACTAAAACTAAAACTAAAATATAAAAAAAAGAAAGAAATTTAAGGCGACGTTTGAACAATACAAGAAAATTTTTTTAGAACGAGAAAGAAAGAAAAGAAAAGATGATTGATTGTAGAACTACAACCTGAAAAATCAAGAAAATAACAACAATAACAGCAACAACAACAGTAACAACAACAAATAATAATAATTAATAATCTGGGGGATAGAGTGTTGTAAGTGTTGTAAGTGGGGGTAGAGTAGTAGTAGTATTGTACTAGATAGTTGGTCTACATTATTTGATACTATTTGGTTTCTTTTCTTTTTTTTCAGTGTCTGTCTGTTTGTCTGAGTGTCTGTCCCAGCGCACCAGAAACAGAGCGAAAGAAAGAAAAAAAAACAAATAAATACAACAAGGTAACTTTTTTTATTTTGGGTTGTTTTTATAATAAATTTAAAAAAGATAATTAATAAAGAAACATAATTATATTTATATTTATATTTATATATTTATATGTGATCATTTCATTTAAAAACTTATTTAATTTATATATTTCATTATATATAATACCAAGATCAAATATATAAATAACTACTTTTATCATCCATATATATATATATATATTTTTTTTGGTTGTTTTTTATTGTTATCAGAACCAAAAAAATGATTCAAACTATACCAGAATCTAATAATCTTCATCCCAAATCAACAAATTCTTCAAATTTTAATTTATTTGATACTAATGATGAAATATTATCTTCAAGTCCTCCAAGTGATACTTCTCTAGAGTCTTCTTCATTATTAACTTCAATTATATCTTCATTTACTGATTCTTTAAATGAAAATAATTTAATTCAATATTCAAATGATTTATTAATTCAATTTCAAAAATCTTTAAAAAATAATTCAAAAATTACAATGTTATCAAATTATGATATTTCTCCAACTGGTGAAGAATTTGGTCAATATTTAGTTATAGATTTAGGTGGTTCAACTTTAAGAATTGCAATCGTTGATATTAAACCAATTTCAAGTAAATTATCAAGAAATGATAGAATTTCAATTATTATAGAAAAAAAATGGATTATATCAAATGATTTTAAAAATATAAATTATAAATTTTTTAAATTTATTGGTGAAAAAATTAATGAAATTTTAAATCAACAAAAATTAATTAATAAATCTTCAATTATAAATACTGGTATTACTTGGTCTTTCCCATTAGAAACTACAAATTATAATAATGGTAAAATTTGTCATGTATCAAAAGGTTATACAATTGATGATGAAATTTATAATAAAGATTTAAAAAATGTTTTAGAAGAAGTTTTATTTAATGAATATAATATTAAAATAGATATTAAATCAATTTTAAATGATTCTTTAGCTGTTTATTCTGCTGGATGTTTTATTAATGAAAATATGAAATTAGCTATGGTATTAGGTACTGGATTTAATATGTGTTGTTCATTAAATAAAAATATTAATAAAATGCATAAAGATAAAATTATTGATAATAAAATGTTATTTAATACAGAATTATCATTATTTGGTAGTAATTTATTAAATTTATCAACAAAATATGATTCAATTATAGATGAAAGATTTAAAAATTTTAATAATAGATTTGAAACTTTTATGATTACAGATCCAATTAATAAAAAATTATTTCAACCTCATGAATTAATGACAAGTGGTAGATATTTACCTGAATTAACAAGATTAATAATATTAGATTTAATTAAAGTTGAAGAAATTTTTACATTATTAAATGATGAAGAATTAAATAAATTAATGAAAGAATATGATGGATTTAATGGAGAATTAATGTGTTTTATAAATGAAACTAAAGATTTTAATGAAATTAAAAAAAAATTTAAAGAAATTTATGATTGGAAATTAAATTCAATTACAAATTTAGATATTTCTATATTAAAAGAAATTATATCATGTATTATAAAAAGAGCTGCATTTATAGTTGCAAATACAATTATAACATTTTTTAAATTATTTGAAGAATTTAATAATGATGATAAATTAAATAATAATATTATAATTGGTTATGTTGGTTCAGTATTAAATTATTTTCATAATTATAGAAGTTTAATAATTGAATATGTTAATAATAATGAAGAAAGTAAAAAATTAGGTTTAAAAATTGATTTAAAATTAATTGAAAATAGTTCAATTATTGGTGCTGCTATAGGAGCTGCTTATTATAAAGATAGTTTATGAATAGACAAAAAATTAATAAATAAAAAAAATTAAATATTTGTAGTAATGAAATTAACCCCAGAAAAAAAAAAGATAAGAACTTAAAATGCGAAAAAAAACTTTAAAAAATAAAACTTTTTTTTTTTTTTTTTTTTTATATTTATCTATAAACATTATAATTTCGATTTTAATCCAGCAGCTGCATTATCACAAACAATTAAAACATTTGAATGATCTTGTAAATAACTTGAAGGAAATTTTGGATCATTTGATTTACCATTAATAGTTTTATCTAAAGCAAATTCTTTATTTTTACCTAAAACAATTATTGAAATTTCATCAGAATTATCTAATATAGTTGAAATACCAACACTTAAAGCAGATTTTGGAACTTTTGTTTCATCATTATTAAAAAATCTTGAATTTGCTTTAATTGTACTTTCAACTAATTTAACTTCTCTTGTTTTTGAATTTCTTGTTGAACCAGATTCATTAAATGCTAAATGACCTTCTGGTCCTAACCCACCTAAAAATAAATTAATTCTACCATATTTTTTAATTTTTAATTCATAATCATTACATTCTTTTTCAATATTATTTGTTAAACCATTTAAAATATTTATATTTTCTTTTGGAATATCAATATGATTAAAAAATTTATCATACATAAAATAATGATAAGATTGTTGATTTGAAGGTGATAAACCTAAATATTCATCCATATTAAATGTAATAACATTTTTAAAAGTTATTTTACCTTGTTTATTAGCTTCAATTAATTTTGAATAAATACCTTCTGGTGATGAACCTGTTGGTAAACCTAAAACAAAAGGTTTTGAAGATGTTGGTTTAAATTGATTAATTTTATCTATTATATAATTAGCTAAATATTGTGAAGCATCATCAGGATTTGAAAAAGTAGCTTGTCTCATTTTTGAATAGTTTGGGAAAAAGAATTAAATAAGTTATTGTTCTATTACTTTATATATTGAAGTTCTTAGTTAAATATATTGAAGTTCTGTTGAAAAGAAATCAAAGAGATGGTTCAAATGTAATGTAACATCAGATTGATGTTGCAATAGAAATTGAGGTTACATTTTTTTTTATTTAGTCTAATATTTCCTTCTCGCTTCTACTACAACCTTATAAATTATTATGCTACCTGATCACCAATTTTAAATTTCTACTCCATGATTGCCTTTTTAATTTCTTTTGTTATATAATTTTAAATGATAAAAAAAAAAAAATCTAAGATTATGTAACCTTTTCATTTTTCAAGATTTAGAATGAAACCCCTATATATATATATATATATTAATCTTATATCTCTAGATTTTTCCATTTTTTTTTTAATATACCCAACCCAACTTAAATAATAATGTCTTATACTAGATTTACAAATTGTCATTTAATTGATAATGGTCAATTATATGAATTCACTGATTTATATATTAATAATAAAACTAAAAAAATATGTCATCCTCCTTCAAATTCAAATTTAATTACCAAAACTATAGATTTAAAAGAACAAATATTAGCTCCAGGTTTTATAGATATTCAAAATAATGGAATTTATGGTTTAAATTTTTCTTCTTTAAATAGTAATTCAACTGATGAAGATATAAAAGAATTTAAATATTTTTATAAAGATGCAATGACAAAATTTTTATCAACTGGTGTTACTTCAATGTGTCCAACAGTAACTTCAAATTTTCCAGAAGTTTATACAAAAGTTTTACCTTTATATAAAAAATCAAGATTATCAAATCAATGTGATTCTTTAGGTGCTCATTTAGAAGGTCCATTTATTAATATTGAAAAAAAAGGTTGTCATCCTGTTGAAACTTTTGTTGATGCAAAAGAAGGTTCAAATAAATTAAATGAAATTTATGGAAATAATTTTGAAAATGTTTGTATTATAACTGCTGCACCAGAAATACCTGGTGTATTAGATTTAATACCTGCTATTAAAAATAATAATTGTATTTATTCAATAGGTCATACAATGTCTGATTATGAAACTGGTAAAAAAGCTATTGAAAATGGTTGTACAATGATTACTCATTTATATAATGCTATGCCTCAACCTCATCATAGAAATGCTGGTGTTATAGGTTTAATTAATTCTCCAGATGTTGAAACTCCTTATTTTGGTCTTATATGTGATGGTGTTCATGTAGATCCAACTATGGCTAATTTAGCTTATAGATCTAATCCAAATAAATGTATTTTAGTAACTGATGCTATGCATTTAATTGGTTTACCTGATGGTCATTATAAATGGGATAATCAAGTAATTGTTAAAACTGGTGATAGATTATATTTAGAAAATACTGATACTTTAGCAGGTGCTTCAACAACTTTACCTCAATGTGTAAGAAATTTAATAACTTGGTCAAAAATTTCTTTACCTCAAGCTATTAAAACTGTTACTAATAATCCTGCTATATCAATTGGTATACAAAATGAAAGAGGTTTTTTAAATATTGGTTGTGATGCTGATTTTGTTGTTTTAGATAAAAATGGTTATGTTCAAAAAATTTATAAATTAGGTAATGAAATTAAATCAAGTGATATTGAAAATGAAGTTAGAATTCAAGCTGTTTTATAGATAAATATAGAGATCTAAGATTCATCGATTTTTTTTTATGTTGCAGTTTCTTATTCTTTTTTTTTTTTTTTTGGTGCCATTTGGTTCCACGGATAATAAAAAATTTTCTACAATTCTTTTTCTTTCTATTAAATTAATTATTTATTAAATGATTCTATTTATTTTTCTTCATTTTCTTCATCTTGTTTTTTAGTATCCATTTCTGGTGAATAAGCATATTTAGAAAATTTTCTAATTCTAGCACCAAACATGAAAAATAAATATGGAATAACACAACATGCTAATGAAATAAAGGCCATTAATGATGTAGCCCATTGGTATCCTAATCTATGATACATTTGTATAGTAAATAATGGAACACTAGCACCCCATAATGATCTAACAAATGTTTTAGCAGCTAAGGCTGATGCAGCATAATGTTGATATGAATCAACAATATAATTATTAGCTGGATTATATAAACAACAGAATCCAAAACCAGCAGCTAAACCAGCAAAACATGGACCAGCCCATGAAACACTTGGATATGATGACCATGCAAATATAAATAAACCAATTGGAACAAACCAACAAGAAATCATCATTGGAATTAATCTTAATTCTGGTGGTGGTAATTCACCTCTATCTCTATATTTTTGAGCTCTTTTATTATAATCATTATTAAAAATTGGTGCAGCAAGTGTAGCAAGTATAACACCACCACCAATTGGAATAAACATAACCCCAGTTTTAGATGCTGACCAATTTTTACCTTCCATATAAACAACTGGATAAGCAAAGAAAAACATATATAATAAACCATAAACAATTGCCATATAAATTGTAATTAAGAAAACAATTAATTCTGATAATAAAACAAATGGTCTTAATAATGATTTTTTGGCAACTTCTTTAAATGTACGAATTTCAATTTCATTTAAACTTCTATATCTTGAATCACCAGTAACTTTTCTTAAATTTTTAGCTCTTTTCTTTAATAAAATACCATGATGAGTTTCTGGTACAAAAACAATAAAAAATGCATAAAATACACCTGAAACAATTAAAAATGTCCAATAAATCCATCTCCAAGTTGGTGCATGATCAGCTAATAAACCACCAAAGATTGGACCACAAACTGGACCTAAAAATGGAGCTGCTGAGAAAATGGCCATGGCAACACCTCTTTCTTTACCTTCCCATAAATCTGCTAATGAACCACCAATTAAACACATTGGTGCACTAAATGCAATACCATCTATTAAACGACAAACGATTAAAGTACCAATATTTTTTGCGGCACCACATGGTACAATAAATATAATAGCAACAAATAATGTAATAGCATAAATTGGTTTTCTACCAACTTCTTCTGACATTGGAGCGAAAACTAATGGACCAACACCAAAACCAATAACAAAAACAGTAACTGATGCTAAAATAATAACTTCTTCTGAAACTTTAAAATATTCTGCTGGTCTTTCCATATCACCAGTAACAATAGCTGAACCTAAGGCAACAACGAAACAAATTGCACCTAATAAACCTGTATAAGTCCATTTCATAGCTTTACTAAACATTTTTGGATTTTCTGAATCATCTTGTGTCCATTCAACTAATCTTAAACCTGACTCTTCATCAACTGGATATTTCCAAGGATCCAATTCATTATAATCACTATTTGGATCAGCATGAGATTCAACTCTTTTAAAATCATAAGGTTGTTCTAAAGGACCTAAATCCCCAGCACCTTCATGCAATTCTGATATAATTCTTTCAACACCTTTATTATTGGTGACTAATCTTTCTAATTCATGTTGATCATCTGGTGATGCAACTGGATGAGTTTTTTCTCCATCAAAGGAATTTACTTTTTCTGAATCAACACTAGTGTTATCAGACATTTTTTTTTTTTTGGTTTTCAATGATTCTTAAATCAATTACATTAGGGAAAATGTTGATCCTATTTATACTGAAGAATCGGTTAAAAAACAATTAATAAAACCATGTAAAATTTTACAAATTTGTAGCCGTGATAGGTTTTGTGCAGAAAAATTTCTTTTTTTTTTTATGGTTATTTCTCGAGATGCATGAAAAAGTTTATTTCTAGCCTTTTTACCTAATTTGTATTTTGTGTAGGTATGGCGTTACATGTACCTTTTTTTAATTGTTTTTGCTGCAAAAAACAAATATTGAATTATAATTAAAAAAACGTATACCGTTTGGTTTCTGTTGAATCTAGCATAAAAGGAAATTATTATTAAAACATTTTAAAAATGAAAATATTAATACGAATAAATTAAAACGATTTAATTAAAACTATTTTAGATTAAATTGATTTAATTAATACGATTTTAGATTAATACGAATAAATTAATTTAATTAATACGATTTTAGATTAAAAAACGTTTAAAAAAATTATTACGATTTTAGATTAATTTTAGAATTATGCAAAATAAATATATATTAATTGTATTAATCTATTAGATTTAAAATGAGTGAAAAAATTAATTTTAATGACCAGCTGAATGTTCAATATCAGCAGCATGATTACCACCATCCATTTCTGGAGCATAAGCATATTTAGAGAATTTTCTAATTCTAGCACCAAACATGAAAAACAAATATGGAATAACACAACATCCTAATGAAATAAAAGCCATCAAAGATGATGCCCATTGGTATCCTAATCTATGGTACATTTGTATAGTAAATAATGGAACACTAGCACCCCATAATGATCTAACAAATGTTTTAGCAGCCAAGGCTGATGCAGCATAATGTTGATATGAATCAACAATATAATTATTAGCTGGATTATATAAACAACAGAAACCAAAACCTGCAGCAAAACCAGCAAAACATGGACCAGCCCAAGAAATACTTGGATAAGAAGACCATGCAAAAATAAATAAACCAATTGGAACAAACCAACAAGAAATCATCATTGGAATTAATCTTAATTCTGGTGGTGGTAATTCACCTCTATCTCTATATTTTTGAGCTCTTTTATTATAATCATTATTAAAAACAGGAGCAAGAATAGTTGCAACAATAACACCAACACCAATTGGAATAAACATAACCCCAGTTTTAGATGCAGACCAATGTTTACCTTCCATATAGACAACTGGATAAGCAAAGAAGAACATATATAATAAACCATAAATGATAGCCATATAAATTGTCATTAAGAAAACAATTAATTCTGATAATAAAACAAATGGTCTTAATAATGAAGTTTTAGCAACTTCTTTAAAATCTCTAACTTGAATTTCATTTAAACTTCTATATCTTGTATCACCAGTAGCTTTTCTTAAATTTTTAGCTCTTTTCTTTAATAAAGTACCTGCATGAGTTTCTGGAACAAAGAAAATGAAAATTGGATACCAAACACCAGCAATAATTAAAAATGCCCAATAAACCCATCTCCAAGTTGGTGCATGATCACATAATAAACCACCAAAGATTGGACCACAAACTGGACCTAAAAATGGAGCTGCTGAGAAAATAGCCATGGCAACACCTCTTTCATTACCTTCCCAAAAATCTGCTAATGAACCACCAATTAAACACATAGGAGCACTAAATGATATACCATCAATTAAACGACAAACAATTAAAGTACCAATATTTTTAGCATCGGCACAAGGTATAATGAAAATAATAGCAACAAATAAAGTAACAACATAAACAGGTTTTCTACCAACTTCTTCTGATAAAGGTGCAAAAATTAATGGACCAACACCAAAACCAATAACGAAAACAGTAACTGAAGCTAAAATAACAACTTCTTCTGAAACATGGAAATATTCTGCTGGTCTTTCCATATCACCAGTAACAATAGCTGAACCTAAGGCAACAACGAAACAAATAGCACCTAAAAGCATGGTATACATCCATCTAATACCTTTACTCCATTGTTTTGGATCTTCTTTATCATCGTCTAAAAATTCAACAATTCTTAAACCAGAATCTTGATCTACTGGATATTTCCAAGGATCATTTTCATTATAATCAGTATTTGGATCTGGATGAGTTTCAATTCTTTTAATATCATAAGGTTGTTCTAAAGGACCTAATTGACCTGCACGTTCTTGTAAATCTGATATAATTCTTTCAACCCCTTTATTATTTGTAACTAATCTTTCTAATTCTTTTTGATCTTCTAAAGATTCTCTTGAACGCATCTTTGATATGATGCTTTTTTCTGGATGAAGATCATTTTCTGGTTCAAAAGATTTAACTTTTTCTGAATCAACACTTGCGTTTTCTAATGTAGAATCTGAATTGGACATTTTTGGTTAATGAAAAAAAATTAAATTTAGTTTTAGTTCATGATATTAACCTATTTATATAACTATATTCGGTTGATAAGGATGGTATTATATTTGGAACCGTTTCTGAAAATTTATGCAGAATTATATTTTTTCTATTTTTGTATTATTTTGCTGCATGCGTTAATTAAAATAATCAAAAAAATAATCAATATGCACCGGCGTTAAAAAAACGTAAATCTTTTAAAAAATAAAAAATAAATAAAAAAAATAAAAATAAAAATAAAAAATAGATCGGCCAAAAAAAATCAAATTTAATTTAACATGTTTTAATTAGATGTTGAATTTCGTTTAAATGTTATTAAATTTTGGATTAATTGATGATTGAGGAATGGCTGGAGATGTGATGATACGTTTTTATTGATTTGATATAACTTTGGTATCAGCCTTTTGATTTGGTGTTTTTATTTTTCATAGGGTCGGCAAGTAAAGGCTTATGCGGGATTTACAAGAAAAAAAAAAAGAAAAAGAGAAAAATGAGTTTTTTAGTTTTGTTCTATTTTCTTTTTTTATTTTTTTGTACATTTTTGTACTTTGATGCGACACAAATGAACACAAATGAGACGATTGGCTAACTCTCATCGTTGGATGGGCTGACTCTCATCGCATTATGGTCTGGCGTGGTTCGTTGTGGAGATGGTACCAAAATAAATATTTTTTGCTTTGCGGGTCAGACGGTTACTTGGAGTTTTACATAATAAATTATACATAAAAATAGACAATCTTACACAAAACTTTTGTTTCTTGCTTTTTGTTTTCTTTTTATTTGTTTTAGGATTTATCAACTTTAAAGAGACCAATATAGATTTCATTGATGATTTGCTGATTTCTCCTCCCTGTTTTCTACATTTCCATTATATAACACACCCCCCCCTTCCCTTCTCTTCTCATATCCATTTAATCCAGTCTTGACTCAATTGAAAGGCTAAAATCAATTTTCCATTAATATCTTTTGTTTTCTTTCTTTCTTTTCTTTTTTTTTATGACCATTACAAATTATTACCATATACTCTTGGCGACCGACCTAATGATCTATCTATCTATTTGTGTTGTTAATTCTATAAATAATATTTCAAAATTATGTTCAATTAATTAATTAATTAATTAATTAATTAATATTTGTAATTTTTAATTAGCCGACTTTAGAATGACTAGATTTTCTCTACACGGCTGGACCCTAATTTAACAAAAAGAAAACAAAATCAATTTCATTCACATGACAATAATTAAATTCACAAAAGAAGAATTTAATTTATGCATGGTTTTTCAATTTATCTCTCATCTAGAATCATAATCATTTATGATTTCGGGGACATAATTTAGATCTAAAATACACACGCGTAGCTATTAATTATTTATAACCGATCAATTAATACTATTGCTACGTCATACCGGCATTAGTTTATTGTCGCATTTTATTGTCACATTTTATTGTCACATATTCGTTTCTTTTTTTTTTTTTCTGTTTCTCGTGTTTTTACTAATAAACAAAAAAAAAAATGTAAAACAAAACAAATTTATTATAAAATCCAATTAAATGTCATTAATTTCAAAATTACATGATTTTAAATCATGGCAACCACTTTCACAATATGAATCACTACTAGAAGAATTCTTATCTAATACAAATATTAAATGTCATCAATTAATTTTAAGATCAAATAATGAGACGCTAATAGTATATTATACAAGTTCTAAATTAGAAGAATTTGATGTAGTTAATGATGAAAATATTAGACAAGAATTACAAACTTTTATAAATAAAGGTAATATTAAATCAAATGATCTTAGTTTTGATAATTTATCATCATTTATAGAAAAAAAAAATATTCAATATTTTTCAAAAGAAAATATTTTGTTAACAATTTTACCAAAATCATTTTATGAAATTAATAAACGAATAATTAATCAATTTAAAGAACCTGATTATATATCTATATTTATTCCTGATTTAATATCTGTTGGTATTGATATAAATCCTGAATTTCCTCAATTATATTCTAATTATTTATATTTTATTCATCAAATATTCCCAACAAAAGTTACAGAAAAAGATTATAAATTTATTCAAGATATTAATGATACAATTCAAGATTTTATTAATTTTAAAAAAGATATTGATGTTGAAATTAAAATTTCAATTGATAAATTATGTAATTTACTGAAATTATTATTAAAAGATAATTATTTATTAAATTCAACTTTATTAATGAGAGCAAGTACTAATGATTATTATAAATCAAAAGAAATTAAAAATATTACATTTTCAGGTTGGTTTAATAAATATAATCATTTAAATCAAAAATTTATAAATAAATCATATTTTAAATTTTGGAAAAATCAAGTTATAAAATTAAATGAAAAAAATTATTTTATTAAACAATTTAATAATAATAAATTATTAGAATCAAATTTTAAAATTTGGAATAAAAAAACTAAAAAAAATTTTGAATTAAAACTTGTATCTGATTTAAAATTTATTTATAAATATTTTAAATATTTAGAAATTAATGATTTAGATCGAAATTTTATATTAAAAAAATTTTTTATAAAATGGAAAAATAAATTAACTAAAATTGATTATACACCTTTAATTAAAAGATATTTTAAAATTTGGAAATATCAATATGATTTATCAATTAAAGTTAATTATATTAAAAATTTAAATAATGATAAATTATTAGAAAGAATTTTTTATGGTTGGAATTCAAAATTAATTATATATGAAAAATCAAATAAATTTAAATCATTAATTGATTATAAAATTATAAATAATATTTTTAATAATTGGTATGAAAATATTTTATTAAATGAAAAGGCAATTAAATTTTATAAATATAATTTATTAAAAAAATATAATTGGTATAAACAATTAAAATTAAAAAGAATTGAAAAAATTTTTATTAAAAAAAAATTTTTAAATAAATTAATTTTAAATAAAAAATTTGAAAAATTAGATAAAAAAGCAGATTCTATATATAATAATAAAAAATTATTTAAATATTTTTATAAATGGAAAAATTTTGAATTATTAGGTACAATTGAATTAAATTCTTTAAAAAGAAAATATTTTAAAATATTAAAATCAAATTTTAAAGAAAAACAAAGTTTAAATAATTTATCTTTAGCATTAAAATTTAATTCTTGGAGAAATAAAATTGATAAAATTCAAAAATTAGAAGAAGGTGCTTTAGAATTTGAAGAAACTCAATCATTAAAATTTTTTTATATTTGGTTTAATAAAACTATTAAATTACAAGGATATGAAGAAAATGTTGATGAATATATTACAAGTAAAGATATTAAATTAGGACAAGAAATTTTACAAAAATGGATAATGATTACAAATAAAACTAAAATTCATCAACAAATGATTAATGATTTTATTCGTAAATATAAAAGAATTAAACTTGAAAATTTTTTTGGTTTATGGTATTTAAAAATTAAACAAGATAATATGGATTTAAGTCCACTTTCAAAAAGAAATTTATCAACTCCAAAAAAACCTTCACCAATTAATATTAGTGATTCTGTTAAAAGATTAAAACAAGATAAAATAGTTGCTTTTAGAAATCGTTATAAAGGTTCAATACCAAAATTAGAATTTGATGATATATCAAATGCAAAAAGAAATGGTTTATTTACACCAATGGCTTTCCCAATTGACGATGAAAGTCCTGTTAAATTTAAATATTAATGAATAATGACAATAAGAAATAAAGAAAATTTGTAGTTCTGTAAGTTATTAATGGAGCGCAAAAAAAATTAATCAAAGTTTTAATCTTTAAAGTTTGTAGCAAAAAAAAAATAAAGTGCCTCGGGTGAGGTTCGAACTCACGACCTTCTGATTATGAGACAGACGCCTTAACCAACTTAGCCACCGAGGCCACTTTACAACCCCGTAATTTTCCGAGATTTTCGTTCGATGCAGATCCGAGTCATTCTCATTACTTTAATAGGAAGTTAAATGCGATGGAAAAAAAGAAAAAGGGAAAAAAGAAAAAGGAAAAAAAGAAAAGGAAAAAAAAAAGCAAAAGTTTAGTTGAGATTTCAAACGAAACTATTTAACATTTTTGAGTTTTTTAGAATCTGCGTTTCATTTAACTTTCAAGATGTGGCTTAATCCATAATTTTAATTAATTGATTATTAAAATTTTGATGCCATTGGTTTGAATTAATACTCCACAGTTAAATTCATCAGAATAATGCATCAGAATAATGCATCAGAATAATTCATCAGAATAATTCATGAGAATAATTTTCATCAGAATTTTTAGCAAAATATGAGTAAAATTTTGATTTTTTAATAAGATTTGTTTCTTAAAGTTTGATTAAGAATCTAAAGTTAAACTTTCATCTTATAATAATATATTTTAATAATTTTAAATTCTTATTTTCATTTATTTTATGTTATTTCTAAAATTTGACACAGTTCTATATAATTGCGCAATGCTTCGTACGAATGCATGGCACGAAAAATATTTATTTGTAGATCTTTCCTTTAATAAAATAAGTTTTGTTCCACATTTTTAAGACGCCATAGTGCAAAACTCTCGTTCGCCGAACAAATTGCAAAAAAAAAAAAAAAAAAAAATCAGTTCAAATAATTACTACCAACCCATATAGGGTAAAAGGGGTTTGCATTTAAATGAAATGGTGCCGCTTCAATTTATCTACAATTTAATAAATAATGATATAAATACCCTTTGATATTTTTCTAAATTTTCATTAATCCATTAATCATTAATGAGTGAAAAAATTGAAGGAGAAATTCATATAACTAGTATTGGTACTCATAGAGATCTTCAAGATCATGAAGTTGATCTTCATGCATTAATATCAAATCCATTATCTATAAGCGAAGTTGGTACTACATTAACAAATAATGAAAAAGAATTTATATTAAGAAGATTACATTTTGATAAATTAGATTCTTTAAATGAATTACCTCCTCAAGCAAGTTTTATTTTTGAAAAAGTTGAACAAATATCAACTGAAGAAGCTATTGAAATTTTAAAAAAAGCAATTGTTGAACATTCTAATGATGTTAATGTTTTAGATCAAGATGAAGAATTATGGTCAAAATTAGTTGAAGTACAACCAATTAAAGAAAAATTTATAAATGAAAAAGATACTTCATCATCATTTTCTGAAATTCTTGAAACTTCTAACTTTAAATATTATGATGTTACTGATTGGTCATTACAAATTAGATTAGAAGCTGTTTTAGTTGCTTATTGGTCACCTTATCCACAAGTTAGAGCTATAACAGATCCATTTGATGATCCAACTATTCCTTGTGAAACATTTAGAGTTTATATAATTGCAAGTCTTTGGACTGCAATTGGTGCAGTTATAAATCAATTTTTTTCTGAAAGACAACCTTCTATTGGTTTAGGTATGTCTGCTGTACAAGTTTTTTTATATCCTTCTGGATTAATTTGTGAATGGATTTTTCCAAAATGGAAATTTAAAATTTGGAAATATACAATTGATTTAAATCCTGGTCCTTATACTTTTAAAGAACAAATGTTAGCAACTATATTTTGTGGAGTTTCTTCTGGTACTTCATATGTTGGATCAAATATTTTAATGCAAAAATCTGAATTATTTTATAATAATCAATGGGTTGATTTTGGTTATCAAGTTTTATTAATGTTATCAACAAATTTTATGGGATTTGGTTTAAGTGGTATAATGAGAAGATTTGCAGTTTATCCTGTTAAAGCTGTTTGGCCAAGTATTTTACCAAATGTTAAATTAAATAAAGTTTTATTATCTCCAGAAAAGAAATCTATAATTAATGGTTGGAAAATTTCTGGTTATAAATTTTTCTTTATTGTTTATATTATAAGTTTCTTATATTATTGGATTCCAACTTATCTTTTTGGTGCATTATCTACATTTAATTGGATGACTTGGATTGCTCCAGATAATTATGATTTAGCTGTTGTTACAGGAACTTTTGGTGGTTTAGGTTTAAATCCAATTCCAAGTTTTGATATGAGTTTTATTGGTACTAGTGGATTTGTTACCCCTGTTTTCACTTTAGTTACTCAATATATTGGTTCTTTACTTGGTTTTATTTGTATAATTGGTACATTTTATTCAAATTATTATAATACTAAATATTTACCAATTAATTCAAATCGTCTTTGGACTAATAAAGGTAAACCTTATAAAGTTTCTGCAGTTGTTGATAAAAATTCATTATTTGATAATGAAAAATATCAAATTATTGGACCACCATTTTATTCAGCTGCTAATTTAGTTGCTTATGGTGCATTTTTTGCACTTTATCCATTTCATTTTGTTTATGAAATTGGTACTCAATATCAAACTTTATGGGAAGCATTAAAATCTTTAGGTGCTGGTATTAGAGATATTAGAAGATCAACTTATGAAGGTTTAGATGATCCACATACTGTTATGATGAGAGCTTATCCAGAAGTACCAGAATGGGCATTTTTAACAATTTTGATAATATCTTTAGTATTTGCAATTATTTGTGTTAAAATTTATCCAGCTCAAACACCAGTTTGGGGAATTTTCTTTGCTTTGGGAATAAATTTTGTATTTTTAATTCCTTTAACTACTATTCAATCAAGAACTATGTTTGGTTTTGGTTTAAATGTTTTAGTTGAATTAATTGTTGGTTATGCAATTCCAGGTAATGGTTTAGCTTTAGCTTTTATTAAAGCTTTAGGTTATAATATTGATGGTCAAGCACAAAATTGGATTAATGATTTAAAACAAGGTCATTATGCTAAAGTTC
>JAKTXL010000053.1:0-96112 GCA_030582535.1 Insectozyma bohioensis | reverse complement strand
AATAAATTATTAGGTTATTATTATCTTTCTAAGAGTTGCTAGTTTTATTTAAAGTTTAGAGTTAAATGAAATTATCAAATTTTAGAAAAAATTCAAAATATTTATAAGACTTTAAATATATATTTTTCTATTTAGATTCAAATTCAAAATTCAAAATTCTATCTTCTTTCCTCTTACTTTTTTTAATAATATATATATATACTTTATCTTTTCTTTCTTAAATTTTCTTCAAAATTCCCATTAGTTATTCCCACGTTTATAATTTTGATTAATACTTTGATTAGTCATTATATCATTATCATTAGTATAAAGTTTTCTATTTGGATAATTTAAATTTAATCCTTCAAAACCATTTTCATTAATAATTCGATAAATAATGGATCAATTACATTTTGATCAACAGTTAATCTTAAATTGAATCTAAGGTTAATATAAACCTTGTAATAAATTTAAACATGATTTATTATTACCTCCAATCATTTTATACCAATTAATCCAATTATTTGCATATATTATTTGTTGAGTCAATTGTTGTTGAAATTTAGGATATTCAGAATATTTATTTAAATTTGGTATACCTAAACCTTCTATAATTCAGCTAATATAGATCCAACTGCCCATAAATCTATTGATGGTGTATCATGTCTTGAACCTAATAATAATAATTCATGTGCTCTATACCATATTGTAAAAAATACTTTATCCCCAGAAAATAAAGTTTGTAATGAATTATTAAATATTCTTTCTAATACTAAATCTCCAATTTTAACTATTCCTTGTGATGTAACCATTATATTAGCATGTTTTAAATCTCTATATGTAAAATCCAATTTTTATGTAAAAATGTTGACACCTATTTAATATTTGAGGTAAAAGTTGACAGAATAATAGATGATAAATGACTTCAAATCTTTGCCATTAATTTATAGCGACTTTCTAACGTTTTTAATTATATTCTAATAAATTTATATCTGATTGATACATTAGATGATTATTGGATAAATGAAAGAAAGTTGATGTTGTATAAAAGAAGAAAGTGATAGATCACACTCAATTTTTTTGCAACCCACCAAAAAATGAAAATGAACGAAAAAAATTATACACTAAACTTGTACCATAGAGACAATCAAGAAGATCAAAAATTGTAAATCATTTTGATATGAATTGATTCATTGTAGCTCTTATAAATATACCTCTTCGATAGTTAAAACTTCTTGAAGGACTATAGAAAATAAAGTAACTTATTATTATTATTGTTGTTGAACATTTGGTTGAAGGATTTTATTTTAAACCAAAATTTTAAGATCTGTATGAGTATTTATGTTGTTGAATGTAACAATTTATTTTATTATTAAAGAAAAAGTGATAAAATTAAATTCTTCAATTGTTTTTGTTTATTTTGATTAATTATTCAATTTATTGGGTTTTAATTAATAAATTCATCCAACTGTTAGATTTGTTGTTTCATTATTCAATTGATAACTGCATACCAACCTTCGCCCTGTTCTGGCACAATCCAAACCTTTTCTTGTACAACGCATCCTGCTCGCACAACCTTAGTCCTGCACTCGTACCATTTTAGCCCTGTGCTCGTACAAACCGGCCTGCTCATAGAAACTTAGCCTTGCGCTCGTACAATTAATGTTAGTTTAGTGATTACGAAAGAATATTTAGGTATAAAATTAGTCCAAACAGTAAGTGTTATCAAATGTAAAAAATTATATAAATTTTGTAATCTTAGTATATATTTAGATTTACTATCCAAAATAAACAGGTGGTACTACATATAGACCATTCTTAATATAACAATTTTCAATTTTAGGAATTTCTACTGTATTCCTCAGAATAACTTCTAATCTAATAAGTTGTTGTAACGATTCCAAATTACTATTTTTAAAAGATTTGAAGTTTAGAGCAATAATTCTAATAAACATTAAATTTTTTGGAAATTTAAAATCTTCTAAACTTTCTAAATTAGTATCTTCTATTTTTAATGAATATAAACTTGATGGAATTTCAAATTCAATTTTTTTTTCATAAAACTGTACATTAGTTAATTTTAATATTTTTAAATTTTTTGGTAATTTCCAATATTTTGGAATCTTGAATGATCCATAAATACTTAATTCAATAATTGTATCGGGTAATGTTAATTGACCAAGAAATGGATTACTTAAGGAATCATTTATAGGCATCAATGAATCATAATCTAAACGAATACGTAACTCTTGTACTTTTGGAAGGATCTTAGGAATATTTGAATGGATTATAAATAATGATTTTAAGTTGTTAAAAGAATCAAAATTAGTAATACTGGAATTCCAAAGACCAATATCCTCTAACCAAACTGGTAAGTTAAATTCTTCTTTTGAATCAGAATTAGTTGAACCAATCTCAATTGATTTTAAATTTATCATTTGTAATAATAATTTTTCTAAATTTTTTAAAGAAACTAATTCTGTTGAAAAATCAAAATTTTTTAAATTAATAGGTAATTTTTCTTTATCATATGTATCTCTTGTTAATAAAAATTCACTAGTTCGTAAATCTTCTAAAGAATCTGGTAAATATTTTAAATCATCAATTTCTAAAGTTGTCGTTTCAAATATTTTTAAATTTTTAAATTTACTTATATCACTAGGAACTCGAGAATACATAAATTCTATTAAAGTATTTGGTAAAAAATCAAAATCTGGTAAGAAGAATATAATATCATCAGAATGTTCTTCATCTTCACTCCTTATACTTAAGGCAATTAAAAATTTTTCAACGATAAAGTTTATTTTATTTAAATATAAACCAAAATTTATATTAACAAAATTTGTATCAAATTCAAGAATACATTCAGTTAATATTGGATTCATGGAATAGTCAAATATTTGCATTTCCTGTTCCATACCAAACCTTATATATTTTGGTTTTAAATTGTACATTGATATGAATGAGATTAAATTATCTAAATCTTGGAAAATAAAAGAATCATATTTTATAAAATCTTGTTCTTCATCATGACTAATAGCACCTGTATAATAATAACTCCAAATTGGTGAATTGCTATATTCTTGAACAACTACAATTGCAGATTCACTTATAAAAGCTGTATTGAAATTTGCATATTTAGTATATTTTGGAATTAAACATTGATGTACAATTGATGGTAAATAAGTCCAAATTTTTGCCATTAGTTCAGGGTGACCATCTAATTTATTTAATAGTTTTACTATATCTATATCTGATTGATGCATTATATGATTGAATGATTCATTGTATGATTGATTATAAAGATGATGCAATTTTCTTGCAACAAAAAAAAAAAAAGAAGAATCTACAATTGATTTGAAAGTACAATTTCTTTACTTTATTCATTTCATTTATTCATTCATCCAACTATCTAAATATATTAAATCTTTTTCATCACCAATATCTTCAATAGTATTTTGATAATCAAATATACTAAAAGTTTGATTTTTCTCCAAATAATCTTTTGTAAAATTTGAAATTAAACCATCTAAATCATTTAAATTTTTTGTTAAACCTTTTTCAATAATACTTTGTCTTGTTGCTTTAAAAATTCCACTATTTTCATTTTCACCACCAACTTCTTCAATTCTATCATCAAATAATAAAACATCACATAAAGATCTAATATCATTTAAACCTAATTCAACACTTGATACTTTACTTGTATTAATTAAATTTAAAATTTCATCTAAATCAATACCTTGATGATTTGCTAAATAACTTGTTTGTAAAGGATTTGAATCTATTAAATCATCATCAATTTTTGGCATAGTTTTAGTTACTATAAATCTCCAAATAACTTCTAATAAAGTTTCAATAAATTCTGTATCTAATTCAGAATCTGTAAACCATGGACCACCTGTAACATCAATACTTGGTTGAACATTATATAACATATAAATTTTTCTTGTTGGATATTTAACACTTTTAACACTTTTAATATATCTTTGATTTTCTAAACTTTTTAAACATTTTGAAACTATATGTTGATGTAAATTAGTTTTAGCTTTAATTGTTTTAGTCCATATACCTTCTCTACCTGATGCTTCTATATATGAATAAATCATTGCTTCATCATCATTCATACCTGAAACTTTTTTAGCTTCATCTTCACTTACTGCTTGAAATCTTATATCATCACCTTGTTTACTTATTTTAATTAATTTATGATTCATTAATTCTTGTAAAAATCCCATTAATTCTGATTCTTTTGAAATACCCAGTAGATTTAATAATTCATGTTGAGTAAATAATTTTGAAGAAGGAGATTCTCTCATTTTACTATGGATCAAATGACCTTTATCTGATATAAATGACATTATATTGTTGTGTTAATAGTTGGTGTGGTATGTGTAATATGAATTAGATGATTTGAAATTTTTTTTTTTTTTTTTTTTTTAAATTTTTTTTTTTTGGTGAAGAGATAAATCAATAACAGTAACAACATCAACTAATCAACTAATGATATGGATCATGATGAATTTCTAGATGAAATCAATCATCTACTGAATAATAATAATAAAGTATCATTTAAAAAGAAACTGATTAAATCAAAAGTTCAACGTTCAAAATTATCATTTCAAGAAGATGATGATGATGAAGAAGATGATGATTTTAATTTAAAACCATCATCACAATTAATATTTAAAAAGAAAGATAAGAAGAAAGATGAAAAGAAAAAGAAAATTGATATTCTGAAATATAAAACTAATGATATTCAATTATTAGAATTAGATGATGATCCTGAAAATAATCCAACTATAGCTAATTTAGAAGAAATTGAAGGATTAACTATACGGCATGAAGAAATTAAAAAATATATTCCTATAACTTCAAATAAAGAACCTGAATTATCTAAAAGACAATATATTAATTCTTTAGCTAATGAATATAAAGAAGAAAATAATTATGATGATGGAACTGAAAAACAAGAATCAACATCAATTTTAGATAATGATAATAATAATAATAATGATGATTATGAATTAGGTGATGAAGATATGGGAGTTATAAAACTGACAATAGATTTTAAAAATACATTTAATTTTGTTTTAAGTGATGATGATGATGATGATGATGAACAAGAAATTAAAAAACCAATTGAAATATTTTCAATGAATCAACAAATTGAAAAAATTAATAATTTAATTAAAGAAATGACTCTTAAACAAGTAAAACAAAATGAATTAAAAGAAAAATTAAATAATGATAAAGAATTATTAATTAATCAACGTGAAAAAGTAATTGAAAAATTAAATAATTTACTCATTTGATTGGTTTATAGTTTTTTTAAATATTTGTAATATATTGATGTATGGATGTAATGGCGCTTAATTTTTGACTCATTACCCTTTTTGAAAAAAATTTTTCAAGAATATAAATTCCCCCATTTTTCCACTTTTTCTGTTTTTTTTTTTTATATCTTTTTTATCATTAAGTTTTTCTTTTTCTCCCAATATCATGATGTCTTCTGTTAGAACTATAACTACTAAAAAATTCTTATCAACTAAACCAGTACCACGTCATTTAATTAATATTTCTCAATTATCAAATGATGAATTTCAATCATTACTTACTAAAGCACAATCATTCAAAAATATTGTTAAATCAGGAGAAATATCAATTGAAAATCATAATAAATTATTAGGTAAATTAGTTGCTTTATTATTTACTAAAAGATCTACAAGAACAAGAATAAGTACAGAAGGTGCAGCAGCATTTTTTGGTGCACAACCAATGTTTTTAGGTAAAGAAGATATTCAATTAGGTGTTAATGAATCAATGTATGATACTACAAAAGTTATTAGTTCAATGACTTCATGTATATTTGCAAGAGTTAATAAACATCAAGATATTTTAGATTTATGTAAAGATTCTTCAGTCCCAATTATTAATTCATTATGTGATAAATATCATCCATTACAAGCTATTGCAGATTTATTAACTATTAAAGAAACTTTTGGTAATACTCAAGGTTTAAAATTAACTTGGATTGGTGATGCAAATAATGTTATTAATGATTTAGCTGTAGCATGTTTAAAATCAGGTATAAATGTATCAATATCAATTCCAAAAGATATTCAATTTGATAAAGATGTTGAAGAAGATTGTTTAAATTTATCTAAAACTAATAATTTAAAATTTGAAATTTTAAATGATCCAATTCAAGCTTTAAAAAATTCAAATATAATTGTTACAGATACTTGGATTTCAATGGGTGAAGAAGAACAAAAATTACAAAAATTAAAACAATTTAGTGGTTATCAAATTGATCAAAAATTAATTAAATTAGGTAATGTATCATCAAATTGGAAATTTATGCATTGTTTACCAAGACATAAAGAAGAAGTTGCTGATGATGTATTTTATAGTGATAATTCAATTGTTTTTCAAGAAGCTGAAAATAGATTATATGCTGCTATGGCTGTTATAAATGGTTTTGTTGTTAATAAAGGTGATTTACTTAAATAGAGATTGTAAATATAATAAATAAAAGTGATTTTAATAGGAAATAATAATTATAATAAATTTTGGATCAAAGTATTTCCGAGTAGAGATTTCCGAGGAAACGTTTTGAGCGCGTTTCGACATTCCCAAAAGGGAAAGTCCGCCTAAAAATTTCAATTTGCTAATAACCACACTTTATAAAACAAGATATTATTATCTCCACAATTTTTTTTTTTAAATTCAACAATTTTCTTTTTCTTAATGTCTACAGTTATTGTATCAGGTGCTACTGGGTTTATTGCTCAACATGTTGTTAAAGAATTATTAACAAATAATTATAATGTTATTGGAACAGTTAGATCTTCAACAAAAGGTGATGAATTAAAAAAATTATTTAATAATAATTCAAAATTAAATTATGAAATTGTTGAAGATATTGAAAAAGAAGGAGCTTTTGATGAAGTTTTAAAAAAACATCCAGAAGCTACAATTTTTTTACATACTGCATCACCATTTCATTTTAAAGCAACAAATATTGAAAAAGAATTATTACAACCAGCAATTAATGGTACAAAAAATGCTTTAAAAGCAATTAATGATCATGGTAAAAATATTAAACATGTTGTTGTTACATCATCTTATGCAGCTATTGGAACAGCAAATCTTGAATCAAATCCAAATGAATTAATTACAGAAGAAAGTTGGAATTCAATTACTTGGGATGAAGCTTTAACAAATCCAATTTCTGGTTATAGAGGTTCTAAAACATTTGCAGAAAAGACAGCTTGGGAATTTTTAAAAGAAAATAAACCATTATTTAATTTAACAACTGTAAATCCATCATTTGTATTTGGTCCACAAACTTTTATATCATCAATTAAAGATAATTTAAATACATCATCAGAAGTTATTAATTCAATTTTAAAATTAAATTCAAATGATCAATTACCTCCAGCAAAAGGAGGGTTTGTTGATGTTAGAGATGTTGCAAAAGCTCATTTAATTGCATTTGAAAAAGAATCTGCTAAAAATCAAAGATTATTATTAAATTCAGGTAGATTTACTTCACAATCTATAGTTGATATTATTAATGAATCATTTCCTGAATTAAATGGTAAAATTCCAAAAGGTGAACCAAATTCTGATAAAGAAATTATTTTAAATACTTTAGCTAAAATTGATAATTCTAAAACTAAAGAAATCTTGGGTTTTGAATTAATTGATTTAAAAAAATCAATTGTTGATTCTGTTCAACAAATTATCGATTCGAAGAAATAGAAAATGTTTAGTTTGTATAGAAGTGAAATTTAGGAAACAATAAAAATTTGTGATTTTTTTTGATTATCCCCTTTTTATTGCAAGTATAAATAGTGGAAAATATCCCCAAAAAAAGAAAATGTTTTTTTTCTTTCTTTCTTTTCTTTAGCTATAGCCTTCAACCCAATCGCTAAATTTGTCTCTAGCTATTACAAAATATTCAATGTATCACATACTATTGTATGGAATAAACCATAACTGGAAGATGATTAGATTTGATTTTCAATAGTTGATTATAAATTTATTTTTATCCAAGATCAATGAGAAGAATTTCTTTAATAATTCAAGATATTGAATTTTATTAATACTCATTACTTTTTCATTAAAACAATTTGGATATTTATAATTATTAATTTAACTAAGGAAACAATGTATAATCAATATGAGTGAATTTAAATTCACCCACTATTATAATTGTACTTTTGTTTTATTTGGGTAGATGGATTTTTAATAAAAGATAACATTTCAATATTTGTAAATGTAAGGTCAATGATATGGATCTTAAAATAATTTTTGGAACCAGGTTACTCTCTATTTGATTTAGAATTAATTGATCAAGACTTTGTCTGTTCAATGAATTGCTTTATTTAGAATATTAAAATATATATTGCTTATTATTATTATAAATTTATTTAAATTATCTATTGTAGATAACTTTGTATTTAATTATTGTTCAATATAAAAAGCTCTTTGAATCTTTTAACAAATTAATTATATAAAATTCAGTCTACATCTCAATAAAATAATCAAAGAAATCGAAAATAGAAGTTTGTTTAAAATCGAGTCCGGATTTATTAAAGTATAAAGACGCACAAAAAATTAAAAATCTTAATTTGTTTATTTAAACTTAGTTTTTATTTATAGCTTGAAGTTTTAATTTAAATGAAGGTGTTTTGTTTATATCAAATAGTTAATAATTACTTGGATAGTATAATTATATAGAGTTGAATCTGTTATTATGTTGTTACCCCTGAACCCTTTTTAGTGCAACATTTTTAAGATCCCAAATTTAAGCACTCCTACTTTTATAGACAGGATATTTTTTTTTTTTCACAACAATTTGAAAAATCTTATTATTTTTTTCATTTAATTTTTCTTATTTTTAATATAATTCAATAAATCTTATAAAAATGTTTTCAGTTTTTATTTCAAATTACTCTTATTCATAATGATAAGATTAAAAGTTCATATTAAAAAATTATTAATAATTCTACCAATAATATTATTACTTATATATCCATTACATTTCATATATAATTCACCAATTGTTAATAAATTACCTCATGATCATTTATATAAATTTCCAATTGTATTATTTCCAAAAAATTTTAATGAAGATATTAAATTTGATTTATCTAATAAAGAAATTATTAAGTATTCAGGAAATTCATCATCTTTAACTTTTAAACAATTAAATTTACAAACTAAACAATTTCCAATTGAATTATATTCATCAAATACAAAATCAAAAGATTGTAAAGAGATTAAAATTAAAAAAGATTTAATAATATCACAAAATTCTATATTTAAAGAAGATTTTATTTTTATGATTGAAAAACTAATTGATCAATTAAATAATGATGAATCAATGAAAGGAATTCAAAATTTTTTTCAAAATAAATTATTAAAATATATTGATGAAAAATCTTATAAAAAACATTTTTATAAATTTGCAGGTACATCAGTTTGGTTGAAAGAATTTGGTATTCATTTTATGATTAGTAGAGTATTATATTCAAGTAAAGGAATTAAATGGAAACCTGAAATTTCTTTATTATATGCACAAATTTATGATATAAATTGGAAAGAATTAAAAAATATTGAACTTGTTTTACCAATTAAAACTTATAATAATAAAAGAATTTATAAAATTGAAAAATTTCCAAAATTTTTATCAATTCCTTATTATTATAATTTTGAAACTAAGAAACGATTTTATGGACCTGAAGATACAAGAATATTATTAATTAAAAATGAATTAAATAAAGATGAACCAATAATTATATTTAATTCATATCATAGATCAATTAAAAATATTACTGAAGAAAATGATTTTACAATTATAAATTATGAATTTCATAGATCAATGTTTATTGGTTGGCCATTTAGATATCAATTAGGTAAAATAAATACAGATGGTTCATTATCTTCTGAAATAATTTATAATAAAGTATCGGAATTAAAAATATTAAATCAAGAACGTAATGAAGTTGAAAAAAATTGGACACCATTTATTGATCCAAATGAAAGAATTAATGGTGAAGATAAATTTATTTATTTAATTTATCAATTAGATTTATTAAAAATTTTAAAATGTAATTTCGATGGTGAATGTAGGTTTATATATTCAGATATAACAAAAGAGAAAGCTATTGGTCCAATTAGAGGTGGAACTGAAATTATTCCTTTATCTAATATTAATTCAAATTTAAAAAATTATTGGATAGGTTTTTTAAGAGCTCATATTGATTGGTGTGGTTGTGGTAAATCAATGTATAGACCTAATTTTTATATTTTAAAAAGAGATGATAATTCATTTAAAGTAATGTATTTATCATCATCAATATCTTTTGATATACCTGTTAATGGTTGGAGATATAGTAATGTATTATGTGGAGAAAAAGATCCAAATGTTTTAATACCAAATGGTATATCAAATTGGGAATATGATTCAAGAAATGAAATAGATATATTAAGTTTAACATTATCAGTTTCTGATGAAAATAATAGTATTATACATGTTTATGGTCTTAAAACTTTAGTTGAAGAATTAATTAATGATTATTTAAAAGAAGATTATGAAAATGAATTAATGAGATGTGTTTTAAAATCTTCTGCTGCTTATTGTAAATCTGTTGGTGTAGAAGAAACCAAATGGGGTCGAACTGAAGAAATTTTAAAAGCATTAAATAAATTAGAAGAAGCTAAATTAAATAGTCAATAAATAAAAAATGGTTTGGTTTGGTTTCATCTCTGGTAAAAAAATGTTGATCTTCGCAAAAAAAAAATATATAAAAAAATTTTACAACCAAAATCATCTCCTCCAAATGAATAATCAAATATCTTCATTGAATGAAAATATTTTTAAACCTTTATTTCATTATGGTCCAATTACTTGTATAAAAATATTTCAAAATTATATATTAGTTGGTTATGGACCAATATTAAAAATTTATAATATTCAACAAGAATTATTATTTGATCAACAAATTTTAAAATATGATAAAATTCATAATATTGAATTTAGTCCAAATAATGAAAAAATTATAATAAGTGGTAATAAATCTTTTATATTATTAAATTTTAAAGATTTATTAAATAATGAATTTGATTTAATTGAAAAATCAATTAATGAATGGATTATAAGTTCAAATTTTTTAAATGATACAACAATTTTATTATTAAATTCTTATAATATTATCTATAAAATTGATATTTCAAATTTTAAATTAATTGAAAAAATATCTTGTAATGAAAAATCTATATTATATAGTGGATCAATTAATATTTTAAATAATGGTGAAATTTATATAGCAGCAGGTACTATAATGAATGGAATAATAATATGGGATTTAAAAACTAAAAAAATTATCTATAGTTTAACAGATCATGAAGGTTCAATATTTGGAGTTAAATTAGATTTAAATGGTAAATATATTATTTCATGTTCTGATGATAGATCAATTAAATTATATGATTTTAAAACTGGTAAAATTTTAGCAACTGGTTGGGGTCATGGATCAAGAATTTGGAATTTATCAATATTTAAAAATACTAAAGAAGAATTAAAAATTATGTCAATTGGTGAAGATTGTACATTAAGAATATGGAAATATGAATTAGGAAATTCTTTATTACAACAATTAAATTTATTTGAAAATTGTCATCGTGGTAAACATATTTGGTCAGGAGATTTAGATGATGAAAATTTAAAAATTTGTTGTACTGGTGGTGCTGATGGGAAAATTAGATTACATGATTTAAATAATAATAAAACTGAAAAATATTTATTAGATGATATATCGGAAATTTGTAAATTTAAATTAATTAAAAATGAATTTATTAGAGATTTTTTTAATTTAAATAATGATTTAATTATTGTACTTACTTCAAATGGTAATTTATTTAAATTTGAAAATAATCAATTTATAAATTTAGGTTATTATTCAAATTTTTCAAATTTTGGAATTATTAAAGGTTTTAAAGATTTAAATATTGTAATTATAGCTACAAGAGAAGGTAATTTATTAATTTTAGATTTTAATAAAAATGAAGAAAGATGGATAAATGAAACAAATGATAAAATTTCAAATATTTTTACATATTCTAAAAATGATAAATATTTTATTTTAATGGATACTCCAAATCCAAATAATCCATATATTTTATATGAATTTAATAAAGAATTTTCAATTGAAAAAATTGAAAAAATTAAAAAACCTGAAAATTTTTTAACAATTACTTCAATGATTATAGAAAATAATTGGTTAATTTTAGCTTCAAGAAAAATTACAATTGGAATAATTGATTTAAATACCAAGGATTGTTCTGTATTTAAAAGAATTTCATCAGGTGATACAATTAGTTCAATATCAATAATTAATTCAAATTCAAATAATAATATTGATTTATTAATATTAGCAAGAGATGGTATTTATACATATGCAAAAATTACATATCCATTTAATTTAGAAATTCTTCAACAAAATAAATTAACTAGAGGTTTTATAGAAGGTGGATATCTTGATAATAATGATGATTTAATTTTATATGGTTTTAAATCATCATATTTTTATGTTTGGAATGAAACTAAACAAATAGAAATAATGAATGAATTTTGTGGTGGAAATGGTCATAGACAATATCAATTCCTTCATGATGAATCTAATAGTCAATTTAAATTTATTTATAATTTTAAAAATTATTTATGTATTTATAAATTTAAATCAATTTTTAAAAATTATGGTTTATTATATTCAGGTACTCATGGACGTGAAATTCGTGATTTAACTATAAATCAAGATTTAAAATTATTAGCATTAATATCAGAAGATTCAACAATTAGTATTAATAAAATTTTAAATAATGGTTCAATAAAAAATATTTGGAATATGACTAATCATATATCAGGTATGCAAAAAATTAAATTTTTAAATAATTCTTATTTAGGTAGTTCAGCAGCAAATGAAGAATTTATAATTTGGAAATTAAATAATTTTAAAAATATTCCAACTTTATATGAAATTACAAGATTAAAAATAACTAAAGATATACCTGATTTAAGAATTATGGATTTTGATTCAATTGAATATAAAAATGAATTTTTAATTGTAAATGTATATTCAAATTCACAAATTAAATTATTAAATTTTTCAAATAATGAATTAAATTTAATTTCAAATTGGAATTATAAAACTTGTTGTATATTAAATGTTAAATTTTTTAAATTTAATGATAATAATAGTGAAATATTTTTATTAATTGGTACAACTGATGGTTATATAACAATTTATAATATTACTGATTTTACAATACATCCAGTTATTTTAAAACAAAAATTACATCAAAGTAGTATAAAATCAATTAATTTATATAAACAAGATAATTATTATATTTTAATTACTGGTGGTGATGATAATGCAATTACTTTAAATAAAATTTATTATCAAAATGAAGTTTTAGTGATGGATTTAATAGATCGTGAAGATTATGCTGCATCATCAACAATTACTTCAATATCGAAAATTAATGATTATACATTTGCAGTTACTTCTGTTGATCAAATTATTAGAATATGGTCATTTAAAGAAAAAAATAATTTAACTTGTATTGGAGCTAAATTAACAACAGTTGCAGATACTGGTTGTAGTGATTTTACAATTATTGATAATAAAAAGTTATTAATTATTGGAGGTGCAGGTTTAAGTACATGGCAAATATAATTTGTATATATATATATTATATTATTTCTATTCTAATTTTAATAATCTTAAATTAAAAATAGTATCATTAATATTTTGTTCTTCATCTGTAATAATTCTACTTTCTTCAACTTCTTCAAATTCTTTAATTGGAATTTTAGTTGATTTAAGTAATATATCTTCATTAGCTACTAAAACATCTTTAAAATTTATAGTATCTTTAATTAATTTATAATGAACTTGAACTTCATCAGTTGTATTTAAACCAGCTTTCTTTCTTAATCTTTGAATTCTATTAATAATTTCTCTTGCTAAACCTTCACTTTCTAATTCAGGATGTAATTTAACATCTAAAATAACTAATAAATCTTGATGAGATCTAAATTCTTGACCTTCAGTTGTTTTAGATTCAGATAAACCTTTTTGAACTTGTAAATCTTCTGAAATTAAATCAATTCCATCAACAGTAATTTTACCACATTCAGCAAATTTTTTAACATCTTCTGATGATACATTTGGTAAAGCAGCTTTAACTCTTTTAGCATCTTTTTTTAATTTTTTACCTAATATTGGCCAATCTGCAACACATGAATATTCAACACAATATTTAGATTCATCATTTGTAATAATAATTTCTCTAACATTTAATTCTTCACTAATATAATTTTCTAAAGATTTAATATCTTTTAAATATTCTGGATCAGCATTTAATACAACTAATTCTTTTAATGGAGTTTTTAAAGAAATTAATTTTTTTTCACGAATATTTCTACCCATATCAATAACTTTTTGCATTCTTGATACAGCAATTTCAATTTTTTCATCAAATAATTCTTCTCTAACTGATGGATAACTTAAGAAATGAACTGATCTTAAATCTTTATGTTTTGGATTAACTGAAATTTTTTCTAAATCTTTTTGATCAAAATATTGTTTAATTCTTTGATAAATACCATCAGCTAAATATGGTGTAAATGGTGCCATAACTCTTGATAAAATTAATAAAGCTTCAGCTAAAGTATTTAAACCTTTTTGAGTATCTTCGATATCATCAGATGCAAAACCTTTAATTCTACGACGATTAAATCTAATATACCAATTAGTTAAATCATCAATAAATTGTAATAATCTTGGAACAACTGTATATAATCTATAACCTTGCATTTCTTCATGAATAAATTTAATTAATGATTGAATTGAAGCTAATAACCATCTATCCATAACATTAGTTGAAATTAATGAACCATCATAAATAAAATCTTTACCATTTTCTTTTTTAAAAATATCTGCAGCATCTTTTAAAAATTTATAAGAATTATACCAAGGTAATAAAACACTTGAAACAATTTCTTTAACACCTTCTTCTTTAAATTTTAAAGTTTCAGCTCTTAAAACTGGTGAATTAATTAAATACAATCTTAATGCATCAGCACCATATTTTTCTAAAACTAAAGTTGGATCTGGATAATTCTTCAATCTTTTAGACATTTTTTTACCATCGGCTGCTAAAACAATACCTGTAACAATAACATTTTGATATGGTGCAGTTTTAAATAAATGAGTACCTAAAACTGTTAAAGTATAAAACCAACCTCTTGTTTGATCTAAACCTTCAGAAATAAAATTAGCTGGGAATGAATCTAAAAATTTCTTTTCATTTTCAAATGGATAATGTTTTGATGCATAAGGCATAGAACCTGATTCAAACCAACAATCAAAAACTTCTTCAATTCTTTTCAATTGACCTTTACCTTTTTGTGATGGAATAGTTATAGAATCAATTGATTCACGATGAATATCAGTAATATCATCTCTACCTGATAATTTTTTTAATTCATCAATTGATCCAATACAAACAATTTCTTCAAAATCATCACTAACCCATAATGGAATTGGTGTACCCCAATATCTATTTCTTGAAATATTCCAATCTCTTGCATTAGCAATCCAATTTGAAAATCTTTTATCTTTAATATTTGATGGAACCCAATTAGTTTTTTCAACATTATCCAACATTTCTGGAATAATTTCTCCAATTCTAACAAACCATGCAGGAACAGTTCTATACATTAATGGAGTATCGGATCTCCAACAAAATGGATAACTATGTTTAGCTTGAGAATTAACTAAAATTCTACCTTCTTCAACTAATTTTTTAATAATAACTTTATCAGCATCTTTAAAATACATTCCTGCAACTAAAGTTATATTTGAAGTCATATTACCTGAATCATCAACAACACTTGGTGGTTGTTTTTTTTCTGAAATAACACCTGCTACAGTAGCACATTGAAAATCTTCTTCCCCATAAGATGGAGCTTGATGAACAATACCAGTACCTGAATCATTAGTAACATAATCACCAGAAATAACTTTAAAACCTGTATCTTTAAAATCTTCATAAAAATAATCAAATAATGGTTTATATTTTAAACCAATTAATTCAGTACCTTTAATTTTTTCAATAATTTTATACTTAGCATCTTTTGGTTTTTTATACATTGTTGAAATTAAACTTTCTAATAAAATATAATTTTTTTTAGTAGCTTCATCAAAAATTTTAACATATTCAAAATTTGGATTAACAGCTAAAGCAATATTAGCAGGTAAAGTCCATGGAGTAGTTGTCCAAGCAACTAAAATAGTATTTTCATCATCAATTAATGGGAATGCAATTGTAATAGCTGGATCATTAACTTCTTTATAATTTTGTTGAGCTTCAAAATTTGATAATGGAGTAGTACAAGCAGTTGAATAAGGCATAACTCTTAAACCTCTATAAACAGCATCTTTATTAAATAATTCTTTAAAAGCCCACCAAACTGATTCCATAAATTCTGGATATAAAGTTTTATAATCATTTTCCATATCAATCCATCTACCTAATCTTTTAATAACTCTTTTCCATTCATCGGCATATCTCATAACAATTGATCTACATTCTGCATTATATTTATCAATACCCATTGCATAAACATCTTCTTTACCTGTAATACCTAATTTTTTATCAATTTCATGTTCAACTGGTAAACCATGAGTATCCCAACCAAATTTTCTTTCTACATGGAAACCATTCATTGTAGCATATCTTGGAATAATATCTTTAACTGTTGAAGCTAAAATATGACCATAATGAGGAGTACCAGTAGCAAATGGTGGACCATCAAAAAATGAAAAAGGTGGTAAATCTTCAGTTAATTCTAAAGTTCTTTGAAATGCATCTACATCATCCCATAATTTTATAACTTCTTCTTCTTCCTTTGGGAAACTAAAAGCTCCTTGAGGAACATTATTTTCTTTTTCAGTCATAATTAAAGAATAATTACTAATTGTTACGAATATTTTTAAAAAAAATTTCAAAATTTTTTTTTTTTGGTTCCAGTGAAAAAATTTAAGACTCATAAAAAAATTTATCAACAGATGGAAAGATTCACACGACCTGATATCCAAGATCAAGTGTTATTTATATGATAATAACTGATCAAATATTTAAAAATATATTGAAAACTTATTTCTCAAAGAATGATATTCCAAAGAAATTGGCTATAGCATTATCTGGTGGTCCAGATTCAATGTTATTAACTTATTTATTATATAAATTTAAAATATTGTATAAACCAGATTTGGAATTATTTGCAATAACTATAGATCATAAATATAGATCAGATTCAAGTTTAGAAGCTTTAAAAATTGAAAAACTTTTACAAAAATGGAATATTACTCATATAATAAAAGAACTTAAATATGATACAGATCCTAAAAAAATTACAAATTTTGAAGAAGTTGCAAGAACTAAAAGATATGAAACAATTCAATCAATATGTAATGATAATCAAGTTTCTGTATTATTTTTAGGTCATCATAGAGATGATCAATTAGAAACATTTATACAAAGATTACAAGGAAATTCATCACTTTATGGTTTGGCAGGAACTAGAAAAATGACACTTTTACCAGTTACAAAAGATTTATCACCAGATGTTGTATTAAAAAATAAAGTTCATTTATTTAGACCATTTTGGAGTTTTGAAAAAAATGATATTATAAATTGTTGTAAAGATAATGATGTTATTTATTTTGAAGATCCAACTAATAAAGATATTACATTAACTAGAAGAAATTATTTAAGATATTTCATTGGTGAAATAATTCCAAAATATGAAGAAAATTATTCAAGTATATCGAAATCAAATTTAATAGAGCTGCATAATCAATGTACTGAATTAGCAGAAAATTTTGAAAAAAAAGCAAATAATTTATATAATTTATTAAATTCTCAAGGAAATTTTGAAATGATTTCAAAATTAGGTTTAATTAAAATGAAATTACCTAGAGAAATATTTGATAAAGATAATGGAATGATAGTTAGTAGATTTTTATATCAAAAATTACATCCAATTTCATCTTCAAAACATTATCATTGGATTTATACAAAATTAGAAAGACAATTAATTCCAAAGATTCAAAATTTTTTAAATGGAAAATCTGGATTATTAAAATTAACTATAATGAATTGTATATTTGAAATTACAAATAATATTAATTCAAATGATATTTTAATGAATATTTATAGATGTCCAATAACTAGATCAGAAATTGAAGAAGTATCTTTAAATCTTAAAATAGGTAAAGAATTTAATGAATGGAAATTATTTGATAGAAGATTTTGGTTAAGATTTAAATCAAATAAAGAAATGGAAATTAAAATTATACCATATAATAATAAAAAACATAAACAATTTATAAATAAATTTTTAAAAGAGAATTATGAAATAAGTTCAAAATTTGATAGTTTACCATGTGTTTTTTATAAAGATGAATTAATTTCATTCCCAACTTTAAATATTGAATTAGATATTGAAAGTGATTGGAAATTAAAATCAAATAGATTTGATTATTATGAATATAAATAATAACTTACATAGAATATAGAAATTGTATATAGAATATAGAACTGTATATAGCATTGTCGCATAATCTACGACACTAATTTAAGACATTGATTTTTTTAGTTCTAACTTTTTTTTTTTTTCTTTCTTTCAAAAATAATAACAAAACTACAACCATTCGATATATATAATAGAGGGCTTATCATCTAATCATTATGCCCTCTACATCTCATATAGATTTAGTTTCTAATTCAGGAACTCCAAAAATGGGAGGAGGGCTAGTGCATTCCCAACTGCAAACGTCAGTTCCTTCATTATTACAACAACCAATAACACCAAGATCAAAACCACTACCTTTAAATAAACCAATAAATAATAAATCTCAACAATTATTCAAAATTAGTCATCAAAGAGTTAATATAGATGTTGATTTATCGAGTAATTCTATAGAAGGTTTTACTGAATTAACTATAATACCAATGTCAAATTCATTAAAAATTATTAAACTAGATTGTCGAGAAATGATTATTAAAGATATACTTATAAATGGTTCACAATGTAATAATTATATTTATGATGATGAATTATATATAAATGATCCAAAATATTTTGAAGAAAGTATAAAAGAAAATAAAATTAATTTAATGGATTTATATTCAGATGCAATAAACATACATCAATATCCTTTAATAAAACAAAAATTAAATTATATTTTTAATGAAGAAGAAATAAATACTCAAGAATTAAAAATTTTATTACCTGATAATATGAAATTTGAATTAACTGATATAAATTCAATTACAACTCCTGGAAGTCATCCAGCTGGTATGACACCATTACATTTAAAATCAAAAAATACATCAAATGAAATTTATACACCAATAACAATTAAAATTAATTATGAAGTTAAAAATCCAAAAAATGGTATAAATTTTATAACTAATGATAATATAGATAAAAAATCTTGGCATGCATATACTACAAATTCAGATTATAATGTATCAACTTCATCATGGGTTCCATGTCTTGATAATTTTTCTGATAGATGTACTTGGTCTATTGAAGTAAATGTTCCAAGAACTTTAAAAGATATTGGATTACCAAGAGTTGTTGGATCTAAAGAAGCAAGAAAATATGATCAAATGAAAAGAAAACGTTCAGGATCTTTTGATGATGAAGATGAACAAGATGATGATGATTTTGATATAACTGTATGTTCAGGAGATTTTAATAATGTTAAAGAAAGTCCTCATTTAATGGATTTTTCTAAAAAAACTGTTTCATGGTCAATTTTTAATCCAGTTTGTTCACATCATGTAGGTTGGGCAATAGGTTGTTTTTCAAGTTTTACATTATCTGATACAACTAGTACTAGTACAAAAAATGAAGATGAAGAAGAATCTAATTATGATGAAAAAGAAAGTACAAATTCTCCAATTACAATTTATGCATTACAACAAGATATTGAATTGGCTAAAAATACATGTATTATAACAAATAAAGCATTAGATTATTTTCTGAAAGAATTTGGTTCATTTCCTTTTAGTTCTTATAGTATTATATTTGTTAAATATTCTCCACTACTGAATAATGGTTTTGCAGGATTATCTATAATGTCAGATCAATTATTATATCCACCAAATATGATTGAACCAATGTTTACTACAACTGATATATTATTAAAAAGTATTGCAAGTCAATGGGCTGGTATAAATATTGTTCCAAATAGTTTTAATGATATGTGGTGTACTGTTGGTATTGCAGGTTTTATGGCAACTTCATATATAAAAAAATTAATGGGAATAAATGAATATAGATATAAAATTAAAACAATTATGGAAAATATTGTAAAAGAAGATATTGGTAGAAAACCAATTGCACAACAAATATTTAAATTTCCAGTATCTGAATTAGATTTAGAATTTTTATGGTTAAAATCTCCAATGGTTTTATTTATATTAGATAATAGAATGACTAAAACTGATAAATCTTTTGGATTATCAAGAGTTTTACCAAAATTATTTTTACAAGCAATGTCTGGTGATTTACCAAATGGAACTTTAACAACAGATCATTTTCAATATGTTTGTGAAAAAGTTAATAGAAATAAATTGGATAGTTTTTTTAAACAATGGGTATTTGGAGCAGGATGTCCAGTATTTCGTATAAGTCAAAGATTTAATAAAAAAAAAGGTATGATTGAAATGAATATTAGACAAATTCAACATCATGAAAATAAACATCAAAAACTTCGAGAAAATACTTATATTGATGATGCTATAACATATTTAGATGATTTACCAATATATCCTATTCAACCTGTTTTTACAGGTCCAATGACTATAAGAGTTCATGAATCTGATGGTTCACCTTATGAACATATAGTAGATTTAAAAGAAGGAAATACTAAATTAGATATTCAATATAATTCTAAATTTAGAAAAATAAAGAAAAAAGATGAAGGTGTTGATCCAGGTATTAATTTTAATCAATTTGGTGATGTATTATTAAATCCTCAAGAAATGAATAATTGGAATTTACAAGATTGGGATAAAAGAGATGAAGAATCTTTAAGTAGTGAACCATTTGAATGGATTAGAGGTGATGTTGATTTTGAATGGATTTCAAGAATTGATGTTAAACAACCTGATTTTATGTTTGGATCACAATTAATTTATGATCGAGATGTTGAAGCTCAATTAGAAGCAATAAGATATTTTGGTGAAATACCCAAACCAACTAAAATATATTGTACAGCATTAGTACGAACATTAATGGATCTGAGATATTTTTATGGTGTTAGAATAGCTGCTGCTAAAGCATTAGCAACTTCTTCAAATGAAGCTAATGGATTTATTGGTATTTATTATTTAATTAAAGCATTTAAAGATTTATATTGTTTCCCAAATAGTACTATACCCAAATCAAATGATTTTAATGATTTTAGAAATTTTTTACTTCAAAGATCTATGCCAAATATATTAAGTAATGTTAAAAATAATAATGGAAAAGTACCACAAATTATTCAAGATTTATTATTAAATTTAGTTAAATTTAATGATAATTCAATGAATAATTTTCAAGATAGTTTATATATGTCAGAATTAATTGAAAATTTAACAAAAAGTGCAATTAGTGGATGGAGAAAAGATTTAGATGAAGATGATAATTTTATTCAAGAAGTTTTAATTGAATTAAATAGATTACAAAAATTAGATCAATGGATGCCATCATATAATAATATAATAGAAATAACATGTATAAAATCAAAAATTAAAATGGCATTATGTGGAGCAATTAATTTATCATTTGAAAATTTATTAATGATGACATTAGATAAATATCCAATGGAAAGTAGAACTGAATCTATGAAAGGTTTATTAGAATTAGGTGGATTAAAAAATAAATGTATTTTAGAATATTTTTTAAAATTATGTTTATTAAATTTTTTTAGACCATCATATAGAAGAAAATTAATTGAAGGATTAATTAGTTCTTTAATATCAGTAGCAATTCATGGAAGTATATCAAATTTAGATGATCCAGAATTTCAACATCAAGAAAAAATTGAAATTAAATCAGAAAATAATAGTAATAATAAAATGATTATTATTGATGAAGGTTCTAATGAAGAAATGAAAACAAAACATGATATTATTGCAAGAGCTAGTATTAAAGGTTCTATTGAAGTTTTAAGAAGAGATTTTTCAATTGGAAAAGGATTAAAAGAAATTTTATGGGAATTAATTCATACTTCATTAATTTCTTTACATGAAAAAAGAAATTTATTTTATATTATACAAATATTATATAAAGATGTTGAATCATTAATGATTAGTTTAAATGTTCCAAGTTTACCAATTCAAGAATTTAAAAGGAAAATTGTTGCAAAAAATTTGGGTGATGGTAAAATTGTATTTAAACGTGAAGGAAGATTTAAAATTCAATTGGCAAATAGAAAATCAATTACAATTCCATCTAGAAAACCAAGTAAAGTTGAAGAAATTCCAAAACCATCATTTAAATTATCTTTAAAACCTACAAAAGAAGAACCTAAAGTTAAAAAATCTTTAGTTAAAATTGAAGGAGGAGGAATAGTTAAATTTAAATTACCATCATATAAACTTAAACCATATGAGATTAAGAATTTTGTTAGTGTTGAAGGTACAATAGTTAAATTTAAATTATCAAAAGAGAAATTAATACCAAAATTCCATAGATATATTAAAATTGATACTAAAAGAAGAAAAATTGAAAGATCAATAGAACCATTTCCAGAAAAAATTAATGATGATGTTGAATTTATTAAACAAGAAGATGCAAGTGATTATTATTATAATAATAATAATAATAATGGTCATAATAAACATAAAGAGGGAGATGAAGAAGAAAAATTACCAAAAATTAGATTTAAATTAAGTTTAAATAAACCAATCAAATCAGAAAATGAGTCAAATGGGAAGTATCCAAAGGAAGATTCTGAAAATCAGACAAAAAACGATAAACAAGAAAATGTTCATCAACAAGATGAACCAAAAGACAATGAAGAGATAGAAATAAAAGATTAATATTGTATGTATATGAACTTTGTATATTCAATAAATTGTATTATAATTTGTAAAAACCATTTCTTTTAATTTCTATTTCTATTTCTATTTCTATTTCTATTTCTATTTCTATGGCTGGTTGTTTGGTGCAAGAAAAAAGACAGAAAAAAAAAAAAAGTTATCAACTACTACAACCGATTCATTCAACTTACTATACTATACGATAAATGTTCAATTGAAGTATAATGTCCTTCAATAATCATCTAGCATTTAATATAACAAAATCAACTCCAACCACATCTACAAGTAATACAAATACAATATCTGCTAAACCTTCAACTAATTCATCAACTACAACTTCAACATCTAAATTAAATAATACTTATGCATCATCATCTTCTTCAACACCATCTTTACAACCAGAATTAAATTCTAAATCTGATTCAAATATATTATTTTCAAATATATTAAAGAATAATTTAGATAATACATCAACTACAACTGAACCAATTCTTACAAAACATGAAGATATAACTCCTTCATCTTCAACAAGTATTAATAATAGAACTGATTTAATTGAATTATTTGATAAATTTGATATTAAAAAAGAAAAAGATAAAGTTGAAATTAAAGAATTTAGTGAGAAAGAAATTAATGAAAATGATCAAGAAACTAAATTAGAAAAAATGGATCTGGATATTGATGATGATGATAGTAAAGATGAAATTCAACAAACTGTTGAAAAAGTAAGTGGAATAAATTTTTTAAAAGAAGATATTAAAGAGGATATTAAGGAAGATATTGAAGAAGATATTAAAGAAGATGTTAAAGAAGATATTAAAGAAGATATTAAACAAGATATTAAACAAACTGAAATTAAAGAAGATATTAAACCTGAAATTAAAGATATTAAACCTAAAATGGAAGAAGATATTAAACCTGAAGTCAAAGATATTAAACCTGTA
Organism: Insectozyma bohioensis; assembly: GCA_030582535.1. Classification (NCBI taxonomy): domain Eukaryota; kingdom Fungi; phylum Ascomycota; class Pichiomycetes; order Serinales; family Debaryomycetaceae; genus Insectozyma; species Insectozyma bohioensis. Next base: position 72,005 of record JAKTXL010000053.1, on the reverse strand, counting down.
ATAGAAGAAACTTCTCAACCAATTGAAATTGTTGAAAATGATACATTAAAAGATGAACCTTTAATACAACTTGAAGAAAATATAGAAAATGAAGAAAAAAAAGTAAAAGGTGAAATAATTGATATCACAGGAACTGAAGATGATTTATCTGGAATTGAAGAATATCAAATCAAGTCAGAAACTCAACCAGAAGAAGAAGAAGAAGAAACAGAAGATAATAAAAAAGGTAGATTTAAAGTACCTTCTTCACAACAATATCAACAATCACATAAACCTTTTGATTTTCAAAATTTTTTGGGTCATTTACGTAAAAAAACTGCAGATCCAATAGTACGTTATATTAGATCATTTCTTGGTTCATATATTAGACAAGGACATACATTTACTGCAGAACAAAGAATTAAAATTATAATTGATTTTAAAAAATTTATTAATGATAAATTTTTAATTTATGAACCTTTTAAATCAATGGATCCAATAGATTTAGAAAATTCAAGAGAAGGTTTGGAAAAATTAATAATGAATAGATTACATGATATATGTTTTCCACCTGCTATATTAAAACAAAGTCCATCATTTTATATACCTGAACAATATCAATTAGATTTAGAAAAAGATGAAAATTTTCAACAACAATTGGAAAAATATAGTTGGATTAATGGTACACATTTAGATATTGAAACTAATGAATTAATGATATTACAAGCAAAAGATAATACTAATTTTTTAGATTATGCAATTAATGAATTAAATAAAATTAATAATTATAGAGCACCAAGAGATAAAATTATATGTATTTTAAATTCATGTAAAATAATATTTAGTTATTTAAAAGTTAGTAAAAAAGAAACAAATGCTGATGCTTTTATACCAATATTAATTTTAGTAATATTTAAATCAAAAACTGATAATTTAATAAGTAATGTTCATTATATTGAAAATTTTAGAGGTCATGAATGGTTATATCATGGTGAAACTAGTTATTATTTATCATCAATACAAGGAGCTATAAGTTTTATTGAAACTTTAAGTGTTGATGAATTAACAATTTCAAAAGAAGAATATAATGCACATATGGAAGCATGGGAAGCTCAAAGAAAAATTAAATTAGAACTGGAACAAGAAAGGGAATTACAACAACCTCAACCAAGACAAATACCTAAAAATCAAATTCATCAACAACAACAACAACAGAATCAAGCATTATCACCATCAAATGTATTATTATCAAGTGCTGAAATGTTTACTAAATCAATATCTAATTTTTTATCACCACTGCCACATAATTCTGAAACTGAACCTGAAGAATATCAACCACCATTAAATCCACCAAGTCTTCAAAATTTGAATTCAAATTCAAATTCAACAACAAATCCTCCTCCTCCAATTGTTGAAAATCCTTATCAACCAACACCACCTAGGGAAGATGAAGTAAATACTGAAGAAATGAAACAAGCATATACAACTTTGAAAGAAATTTTCCCAACGTTGGATGAACATATATTAAAAGATGTTATCTTTATAAATCGAGGTAATGTTGATGTATGTATAGATGCATGTTTACAATTAGTTGATGGAAATTAGGATAATTTATCTATTTATGGAATGTATACTTTTTTTTTTTTTTTTTTATTTCTTAGTAATTGTAGTGGCTGCGGATCTTTAATCCATTTTGGGACAAAATTTGAGCAGAAAATAAAGTTGCACCCAAATTGATAAATTAAATTGAACTAAATAATTTAATATAAATATCAAGTGAAAAGTCTGAATAAATTTTAGAATTTTTCTTTTTTTAAATCATCAGATTATTAAATCAATCAATTAAATACAACTAAATAAAAAAGAATCATCTAAAAATGCCTATGTTATATAAACCAGCTGTTGAAGGTAAAGAAGTTAAACCACCACAAATTCCATCTCCAGGTAATAATTCATTCCTTGGTGATATTTTCACTTCAGATGCTCCAAAAGAAGAACAAATTTCTTGTGGTTTTTATAAACAAGAAAAAGGTGAACCATTAGTTTATACTTATGATTATGATGAAATGAAAATTATTTTAGAAGTTGAAGGTGAATATACAATTGCTGATGAAACTGGTTATAAAGTTAGTGTTTCACCAGGTGATGTTTTTTATTTCAAAAAAGGTACCACTATTACTTTTGAAACCACTGGTTATGGTTTAGCATTTTTCACTGGTTTGAGACCAAATGGTACTGCTTAAATATAAAAAGAATATATATAATTTATTTATTATTTATTATTTATTATTTATTTGTCTTATCTTATCTATCAATTGTAGTGTCGCTTTTTTCTTTTCTCTGACATTGATTTCGCGACATTGGAAAAAAAAATAAAATTAAAATTAAAATTAAAATCGAATCTTCATGAACATCTAATTTTTTTTTTTTCTTTCTTTTCTTTCACCACCAAGAAAACAATAATGCCAATTGATTATTCTAAATGGGATAAAATTGAATTATCAGATGATTCAGATGTTGAAGTTCATCCAAATGTTGATAAACAATCATTTATTAGATGGAAACAAAGAGATATTCATGAAAAAAGAATGCAAAGAAATATTGAAATTAAAACTATATTACTTCAATTAACAATGTATTCAAAATTAAATGAAAGAGTTGATTATTTATTAAATAAATTAAAACCAAATGAATTTTTAAATAATGCTTTAATTATGGAAATTTTAAATAAAGAATTTGATCCAAAAGAAAAATTTGATTATGAAAAATTAATTTCTTCAAAAGGTGATTCATTAAGAAAAGGTTTAAAAGATTTAAATTTTGATAAATCAGAAATTGAAAATACTCCTTATTATAATGAAATGATTGAAGATTTATTTATTCAAATAAAAGATGATCATCCTGATTCTAAAAATGATGGTAATAAATTAATTGAATATTTAAAAGAACATAGAAATAAAATTGATGATGTTTTATCTAAACAAACTATTAAATTAGATGATTTACTAAATCAAAAAGCTCAATTAATTACTGGTGATGATATACATACAGGATTTGATCGTTCATTTATGAATAAAGACAAAGAAGAAGAAGTAGTAGAACAACCACCTAAAAAGAAAGAAACAACTCAAGTTGTTGAAACTATAAATAAACCATCAACTCCAAAAACAGAAGTTGAAATGTTGGAAGAATTAGAATTATTACCTACAACTAAAGAATTTTCTAAAATTTCAAGTAAAGATTTAAAATCATCAGCAGAATTTTTAATAAAACATTATAATATTTGTACTGAACAACAAAAAGATGCATTAATAATGACAGCTTTTGATTATCAATTAGAATCAAAATCAAAAGAATCTATACAAATAATTCATCAATCATTATTATTACAATATATTTCACAATTAGTTGGACCAAATATTACAAAAGATAATACTATACGTGCAATTGGTTTATTTTTTAATAAACTTAAAGATGAATCAAGTCCTGCAAGACAAGCATTTGATGCAGATGTTAAAAATACTTTTAATCATATAGTTCAAAGATGTGAAATTATAAAAGAAGAAAATCAAAAACCAAATGAAGGTGAAGAAGAAGAATTAATTCAATTAAGAGCTTTAGATGATAATACTGAATTAATTGTAAATATTCCAAAAGAAAATACTAAAGAATATGAAATTTTTAATAATGAATTACCTTTAGATTTTCAACAAGCTTTAAAATCAGGTAAAATTGATGAAGTTAATAAAGAATTTGCAAAATTAAAAATTGAAGATGCTGAAAAAATTTTAGAAATTTTTAATGAATGTGGTGTAATTGGTATTAATGGAGTTTTAGAAAATGAAAATGAATTTCAAGAATTAAAAAAAGAATATGAACAAGAAGAAAAAGAAAAAGTTAAAGAAGAAATTGAAGATATTGTAGATTAAATAGGCTTAAATACACATTAAAAGAAGAAGAAAAAAAAAAAGAAAAGGAAAAACTATAAAAGAGTTAATGAACTGTTTCAATTTTTGCTTAATCTTTTTAAGGTATCCAATAATGATTCTGCAGATGAACCTTGATTTTGAGAATAAGAATTTTGACCAGATTGTTGTAATTGTGATAATAATGCATTAGCTTGATTATTAGGAGCTGGAATTGATGAAGGTGGTGGTGGCATTGATCCATAAGGTTGAGATTGTTGTTGATTATATCCACCATAATTATTATTACCATAAGGTTGAGGTGGTGCTGGTAATGCTAATTGTTGTGGTGGTGGTGGTAGTTGTTGTTGTTGTGGTTGTTGTGGTTGTTGTGGTTGTTGTTGTTGTTGAAAAGCATTAAGAATATTTTGAACTTGAGATGGATTTAATCCTTGTAATGCTTGCATTAAATTACCAGTTGGATCTTGTTGTTGTTGTTGAGGTGGTGATCCATAAAAAGAATTTTGTTGTGGTGGTGATCCATATGGTTGTTGATATGGTTGTTGTTGTTGTTGTTGTTGATAAGGTTGATTATATTGATGTGGTGGCATTGTTCCATATGGTTGTGGTTGTTGTTGTTGATAAGTATCATTATTAACCCAAGTATTACTTCTACCACGTCCATAACCATGATCATTTCTATGTCCACCTCCTCTACCACCTCTATTACCACCTCTTCCTCCTCTATTATGATCAAATCTACCACCTCTTGAATTTCCTTCGTGATGACGTATTTCATGTTTTGAATTATCATTATAACTAGTATCTTGAGGATAATAAGGTGGAGGATTATGACCATATTTTTTAAATTTAGCTTTACTTAAAATTTCTGCACCTTGTTCAGGTTCAACATCAGCATATTCATCAAATTTAATTCCACCATCTGGAGTTTTTTCAAAAGTTTGAACATCAACTTTTAATTCTTTAATAACACAAGCACCTAAAACTCCTGAATAAGCAGCTTCACTTAAAACTTCATTAATATTTCTTTGAGTTACATCTTCTGTATCAATTGTAATTTGTGATGAAGCAAAAGCTTTTTTAACTTTTCTAATAAAAAATACTGATGATTTACCTGTAATATAAACAATACAATCAATATTACCTCTTCTTTTTTTACGTTGAGGTTCACCTTCATTATCAATTGATCTTTCTTTACCTCTTGAACTAAAATTAGGATTATTTATTTCTGGATTACCAGGACGTCTTGATTTTTGAGGTTTTGAAGCATCTAATCTTAAAATTTTATTATGTAATGGAACATTTGTTTCACCTTTAATACATTCTAAACATGATTCAGAACTTCTAAATTGTGCAAAACCATAACCAGCTTTTATAGCAATTTGAATAACTTCACCATATTGAGTAAAAATTCTAAATAAATCTTGTTTTGATATAGTATTTGCAGGTAAATTACCTATAAATAATCTCAGTTTATCAGGAAATTCATCCCAATTTTGTAAACTTAGATAATAATTTTCACGTTTAATAAAATCTTCATATTCTTTTTCTTCATCTGGTGTCATTTGTGCAGTAATATTTGGTCTTCTACAATATTCATTAATTGGTACTAAAGGAATTGGATCTTTTAAATTTTTAAAAGGTTTATTAAAAGAATAAACTTGGTCATAATTCATATTACGATTTCCTGATGAAATTATAATACCACTTTTATTTAATTGTTCTTGAATTTTTTGAACTTGTTGTTCAGGTGGTAAATATCTAAAATTAGGATCATTTGTTAATTCACTAGATTTAATTGCATCAAAAGCATCTTTAATTTGTTGTTGAGAACTATCAGTTTCAGTAATTGCAGATGTAGAGGGTTTTATAGTTGCATTGACTGGAGGTTTTGGAGGTAAACCAGGAATAGGATTTTGCTTTGCAGGAGAAATTGTTAATGTTGTTGTTGATGATTCTTTAATTTCTGGTTCATAATCATCAGTATCTTCTTTTTTAGAGACATCATCATCATCATCATCTTCAAATGCATTTTCTGGGTCATAATCTTCAGTTTCATGGGATGATTGATTAGAATCTTGTTGGTCATCTTGTTTTTCAGAGGATTCATTGGAAACTTGATCATCTTTTGATTGTTGTTCTGCTGCCTCTGCTGGTTGTTCTGCCTCTGCTGCCTCTGGTTCTTCTTTTTGTTCTACTTCTTTTTCCCCTTCAATCTCTTTTTCTTGCTCCAATTGTGGTTCTTCTTTCTCTTCAGGTTCTTCTGATTTATGAAGATTAATTGGATTGACTTCCATTATTAAATTATTTTTGGGTGGCTGTTATATATGAAACAACTTTCATCATTTATTTTTTTTTTTTGTGTGAAGTGAAAAAAAGCACCTGGTTAATTTTTTTTTGATTTTTGGATGCATTTCTGGACATTGTTTCTGACATTGAAAATATGACACTCCTGCATATATGTCAATTAAATCCTAAAAAGTTAAAATTCAAAACAAATCAAAAATAAAAGTTGATTCTTTAATCATCAAATTTCATTTCTTCAAAAGTATCTTCTTCCTTCTTCTTTCATTAAATTAATAAGTTAATATGGCCCTTTTTCAAAATTTCAATACTCATTCATTAAGATCAACACGAGGTTTTAAATTAAAACAATCATCACCAATATCTTCACCACAACCAATAAGTAATTCAGTTTTACCACCAATTAATGATCCTCAATCAAATCCATATCAAACTATAAATTTACATAATGGTTCATCATCAACTCAACAAGTTTCTTCCCATAAAGATATTAGAAATTATGCTGAACAAACTTTAGGATCAGATAATGCATTAATTCAAGCGGTAAAATTACCAAGAGATGAAGATATTAATGAATGGTTAGCTATTCATGTAGTTGATTTTTATAATCAAATAAATATGTTATATGGTACAATAACTGAATTTTGTTCTCCACAAACATGTCCAAGAATGATTGCAACTGAAGAATATGAATATTTATGGCAAGAATCAAATCCTGTAAGTAATAATGATGGTCAAATTCAACTGCCAAAACGTCCAATATCATTACCTGCTTGTGAATATATTGAAAATTTAATGAATTGGGTACAAAATTTTTTTGATAATGATAATATTTTCCCATCAAAAATTGGTGCTCCTTTCCCTCATCAATTTCCAACTTTAGTTAAAACTGTATTTAAAAGATTATTTAGAATTTATGCTCATATTTATTGTCATCATTTTCATGAAATAAGTGAATTAGGTTTACAAAGTCATTTAAATACAAGTTTAAAACATTATGTATTATTTGCTAATGAATTTCAATTAATTACTCAAAAAGATTATGGTCCATTAGAAGATTTAGTTGAAACTATGTTGAATAAATAAATAAATAGTGGGTTATAATAATTCAATTTCTGCCATTATACAAAGATGATCTGATGGATATTGATATAATCTAGGTTGTCCAGATGGGAAAGGTCCCATTTCTTTAGGTTTAGGTAATTTTAATAATTTAGTTAGTTTGATATTATACGATTTTAATTCTTCTGGTTTATCAATTTTTTCTGAAAAATCTTCTTGTTGTTGATTCCAAGGAACAATTAAAAATATATAATCTAACATACCATTCCATTTATCTACCCAGTTTGAAAATATTGGTTCATTTCTATAATTTGATGAATTTTCTAAATCAACATATTTATAACCAACTGAATATAAAGAAATTGCTCTTAAATCTAAATTATTATGAGCATCTTGTAATTGTTTCATTAATAATTCTTGTTCTTGATTAGGTTTAAAAAAGGATGGTTCTGGATCTTGAGGATTATTTTCTCTATCATCATCTTCTTCTTCTTCATCATCTAATGATCTTTCTTTTGAAAATTTATAACTTAATGAACATCCTAAAACATTTTTAACTTGATCTTTATAAATTATTGGTTTTGCAGTAATAGATAAATAAGGTGCATCAAAAGGTTCTGAATTAGTATCACCAGTAAAAAAAGTATAAAAACCTTTTAAATTTCCCAATGTAATATTTAATACATGAATAAATTCTTTAAATTTATTTAAAATCATATATAATTGTCTTGTTCTTTCATAAGTTCCAAATGGATGCCAAAATAAATGTGAAGTACCTAATAAAATTCCATTTTTATTTAATAAATGAGGAAATTTAATTAATAAATTAGGTTGAAATTCTAAATATATTATAAATCCAACATTTTTAGTTATTATTCTTGCAGGTGGTAAATCATTTAAATCTTGATCTAATTTAATAAATGATTGATGTTTACAAATAAATAAATTTGATTTATAACCAATAACTAAACCATGATTTTTTGTATTATATCTATAAAATTTTAATTCATAACCTAAATTTTTTAATTCAATTTGCCAAAATGAATAAAATTGTAATTTATCACATTCTTGTAAAGTTATTAAATCAGGTAAATAATAAGAAATTTCTTGTAATAAAATTTTTGATCTTAAATTCCATTTTAAAATTTTCCCATTTGTTGAATATAATTCTCTACGAATTAATGTTTGAGCAAGAATATTATAACTCATAATTGTAATTGAAAAATTTGTTGATGATGATGGTTGTGAAAGTTCCAACATTGATCTTTTAATAAAAAAATCTGGTTCTTCTTTTTTTGAAGGAATTGAATTCTTTAATTTTTCTAACTTTTCTTTTTCTTTCCTTTCATTTCGTAGTTTCCTTTGTTCTTCAATATATTCTGGTGTTAATAATTTAGGATCAATTGGTTTTTTGGTTGTACCTTTCGTCATTGGAAATAAAAAAAAAAACGAAGGTGGTAAAAAAAAAAAAATTAATATTTTAACAACACCACCAAATCATGATTTATGATAAATTAGATAAATTGACATTTCAAATATATGAATCATTAGATTTATTGATAAGTGAAGAAGAAGATACTGAAGAAGATTATGAGAATAAAAATTCAAAATTATTAATATCAATTAATGAAGATTTAATTAAATTTAAAAATTTATTAAATATTTTAAATAATACATTTAATGATTCATCAACAAAATATAATTTACAAATTTATCAATTAAAATATAAATCATTAAAAGAAAAATTTAAAAATATTCAAATATTTATAAATAATTTACAACAAGATAAATTTCAAAAATTTAGAATTAAAAAATATGAATTAAAACAAGAACAACAACAAGAACAAGAACCAGAACAAGAACCAATAAAAGTATTTAAAGTTGATAAAAAAATTGAAGAATTATCAATAAATCAACAAATTACAAATCAAAATAAACAAATTACAAAATCATTACAAACTTCAAGACAATTATTAGAAGCAACAATTTTACAAAGTGAATTAAATTTAGATTCAATTGATCAACAAACTAAAGATTTAAATAAATTAAATGAAAATTTTTTAAAATTTAATAATTTATTAAATAAATCAAAAAAAATTATAAAATTTATTGAAAAACAAGATAAATCTGATCGTAAAAGAATTTATTTATCAATTGGTTTTTTTATATTATGTTGTTGTTGGATTATTTATAGAAGAATTTTAAGACGTCCTTTAAAAATTTTATTATGGAGTTTTTTTAAAATTTTTAATATTTTTAAATGGTTAACAATAAGTAAAGATATTAGTACAAGTGATATAATAACTGCTGCTATAGCAACAACAACTATTGAAGAGGTTATAATAAGTACAATTGAAGAAGCTACAATAACTAGTTCTATTGAACGACTTATAGATGAATTATAAAATATATATCTATCTATGGAGTTTCAACTTTAATACTTGTACCATTATTTTTAGAAGATTCTAAAGCAGCAGCAACAATAGCTAAATGATGGAAAGCTTTTTCTGGAGGTACAACAATAATTGATTTATCATTTTTAATAACAGCATCTCTAATATTTTTAAATTCTTCTTCTATAGTATCAATTTCATCAAATTCAATTGAAATTTTATCAGATTTAGTTTGTGATGAAGTACCTAATTCATAAATAATACTTGGTTTTGAACCTGGTGACCAATCATAAATAATTGAACCATTAGTACCAAAAATTTTAAAAAATGTTGATTTATCAGTTGAACCAAATGCTGAACCATAAGTAAAAGTACCTATAACACCAGATTTTAATTTCATAGTTGAAAATAATACATCATCAGTACCACTTTCTTCTCTAACTTGTTTAGTTAATCCACTAATTGATTCAACATTACCTAAAACATCAGTTAATAAAGCTAATTGATGTACACCTCCATCACTTAAAAATCCTCCAATATGTTCAGGTTTTTGTCTCCAACCAGTTGATAAATATTTATTATTATCATTAAATGGACCAGTTGCATTATAAGTAAAACCAATTATATCACCAATTTTTAATAAATTTTCTTTTAATATAGAAATTGATTTTAAAAAACTCCAATTTTCTAAAACCATAATTGGTAAATTTGAATTTTTACTTAATTGAACAATTTCTTTTGCTTGAGATAAATTAGCAGCAATTGGTTTTTCAAAACATATAGGTTTATTATATTGAATAGCTAATTTAACAACATCTAAATTAAATTGAACAGGTAATAAAGCATCAATTAATTCAATTTCTTCATCTTTAAAAACATCTTCTAAAGAATCATAAATTTTTGAAATTTGAGCTTTTTTAGCAAAAATTTCTGCTTTTGATTTTGTTCTATTATAAGTTGCTATTGGTTTTAAATCTGAAATTTTTTCAATTGTTGGTAAATGAGTATCGGTTGCAAAGATACCTGTACCTACTATAGCTAAATTAATTGGTGACATTGTAAGAAAAAGGGGAAAAACGTTGTTGTTTGATGAAAAATAAATTTCTTTGTTGGAAAAATTAAATAATCCGGAGTATTTATACTTTTTTTTCTTTTTTTTTAGTTTAGTTTTAGTTCGTTTGAAACTGAACCCCCAATGTCTAAAAATCGCATGGAATTGCAAAATGATTGAATTTGGGGGTTCGTATATAAATTTAATAATTTAACAGGATAACTTTTAATTACACTTGTTGAATCCTTAGTTCTTAATTTATAATCATTGAATATTGATGATAATTTATTTGAATTTAATAATAATTTTTCAACAATTAAAGTATTTAAAATATTGATTTGTAATAAATTTAATAATTTAATTAAATTAAATGATTCATCATTTAAAATTATAATTCTTAATTTTTTATACCAAAATAAATTAATTTGAATATAATATCTACCATCTAATGAAAAACAACATGGAAATTTTTTTTCAATATGAATATACCAAGAACTTAATAAATAATTAAAATTATTAAAAATTTCATCAATTTTTAAATTTGAAGAATTTGTAAGACAATATAAATTAATATTTAAATAATTTAAAGTATTTAATTCTTTTGAATTGAAAGTTTTACATTTCAATATTAATTCAAATGATGAATCAATACCAATATTTGTACTAATATCATAATTTAAAAATTCCCAAAATTTAATTGATTTTTTTAAAAATTCGTTAATTAATTGATTAAAATTTTTAAAATTTAATTGATTTGAATTTAAAAAAATTTTAAATTTTATAGGAAATGATAAATTTGGTATTACAATTGATGATTGATCTAAATGATTATGATCATATTCTAATTTATAATAATTGTCGTTAACTCTTATTGATAATGACATTTGATTTTTTTTACAACCAAATGCTGCCAAAAAAGAAAAAGAGAGAGGAAGAAAAAAAAAATTTTATATCTTCTTCATCATCATCAAAAAGTTTCAATTCAATGTCTTCATTTATAATACGACAAAATGTATCTGGTTTATTAATGATTAAATCTCCTTTGAATATAGAAACTATTAAACATCAAATATCTCAATTACCTAATTTTCAAAGTAAATTAAAATTTTTTTATAAAAGATTTTATAAATTAAGAAAATATCAATGTAATTCAGATTTATTTAAAAATAGAGATAATCCTTTTAAAAATATAGATATTGATGAATCAAATTATATAAATTTATTAAAAAGAAATTTTAAATATATATCATATAATATTAAACGTCAACAAATATTAAATTTAGAATCATTAAATGAAAAAGAATTAGAAGAAAGAATTTTGAATACTTTAATATTTATATATAATCATTCAGTTGCTTTAAATAATTCAAATATGAATGATTTAATAATAAGTAATTCAGATATAGAAAAGACAACTATAGATACAATTGAAACTAAGATTTTAAGTACTTATTTAAGAATGGATTATGAAATGTCAGATCAATTAAAATATGATATTAAATTTGATTGGATTAATAATTTGCCAAAAAAAGATCAAGATAAAATTAATAAGAAAAAAAAACTGGAAGAATTTGATAAATTAAATCAATTTATTTATTATAAAAGATTAATGAATATGAATGAAAGTTTGAAATTATGTTTATGAAAAGAGAGAAGAAAAAAAAAATTTATTCCGAAGCAACTTTAAACATCAACTTCAACTTCAACAAAATTATGGGTTGGCTTTCATTTGGATTTGGAACAGGTGACATTAAACCAAAAGATTCTTCATTTCCTCCTCAACAAATAGAACAAAGATCTCATGAATCAATTAATTTAAAAAATGGTGGTGATATTCAAACTACTTTAAATCAATTGAGTTCTGATCAAAGTAATATTAAAATTCAACAAATTGATAAAAAAGAAGAAACAAATCAAATAATTCAAAATTTTATTGAAGATTTTCCTATAACAAATATGTTTATTATAGATGGTGAAAAAGATTCAAAAGAAAGTATTATTTGTACAAATAATAAAGATGGTGGTAAAACTTGTTTAAAATTAAAAATTAATTCAATTGAATTATTTAAAACTATGCAAAAATATCAATATTTTTGTTCATTACCTGATGATATTAATGCAACTTATTTTGAATGTAGAAAAATTAAATAGTTTTATTATTAAATAAATAGTTTTATTATTAAATTATTATTAAATAGTTTTTTATATATTAAATAAATAAGAATCTACACCATAAATGATTCACCACATCCACAAGTACCTTTTGAATTTGGATTTTTAAATATAAATCTTGAACTTAATTTATCATCTAACCAATCCATTTCAGAACCAACTATAGAAAATAAAGCTTTTGAATCAATTAAAACTTTAACACCATCTTGTTCAACTAATTCATCAAATTTTCCAGGTTTTTCAACATATTCTAAATTATATGTTAATCCACTACAACCTCTATTTCTTACACCAATTCGAATTAATTTTGGTTCTGGTTGATTTAATAAATCTTTTAAATGACTTATAGCATTTGATGATAACGTTATTAAAGCTTTTCTTGGACGAAGGGTTCTCTTCTTTTTAGGAGTTGTGCTAGTTGTTGTTGTGGTTGTACTTGTTATTGGTTTAGTTTCAGGTATTATTGATTGTGATACTTTTTGTATTTCTGGATCTGAAGTTATATTTATTATTTGATCATCTTTTGAAGAATCATCTTGTTTAAATCTAGAAGTTCTTGATCTTCTTATAGGTTGTATTGGTTTAAGTTCTTTTTGTTTTGGAGTTGGAGTTGGAGTTGGATCTTGTGGAAAAGTTAAAGTATGTTTAGCCCATTTATTATTATTATTTTGTTGTTGATTCAAACTATTTATAAATGAATGATTATTAGTTGATATTGGAATAGTTTGTATAAATCTTTTATTATTTTTAGTTTCTTGAGATAAAAATCTTTTAGTTAATTGAGTTAAAGTTGATGATCTTTTAGTCAATATCATGATGGAATGGAATATATATGCAATTAAAGTAAAGTAAGTAGTAAAGTAAAATGAAATGAAGTAATGAAATGAAATGAAAAGAAAGTGATTTAAAGATTAAAATAAAATTAAAATTAAAAATATATCAAAATAAAAATAAAAATATTAAGCAATGAAAATAAATAAAATATTTTTTATTAGAAGGAAAAGGAAAAGAAAATTTACTTAGAAGGTGGAGGAAAAAATCACTTTTGTATGGTAGTGCACAATGTCACAATCCTACAGTATTGGTCATGATTATTAAAGAGTAAGCATATTTTTAAGACATTTGATTGGCTGATTTACATTAACTATTAAACAAAGTTTTTTCTTAGTATTATTACTATACAGTTATAACTACCATCCATATAACTCACAATTACATAAATAATAGAAACTAAATAATCCCACTAAATAATCCCATAATTCGGATTAATTTGATACCAATATTTTGACTTCTACAATCTTAGGGCCCGCAACAATACGAAGGAATATTCGTATTAGAAAAATAGCCGCTCCAAATTACCGCATTAGGTAAGAAAGAGAATGTTTTCTTTTTCTCCGCATTCAACAAAGAAAAATAAAATTATCAAATCGTTTCCGATAAATGGAATTGCAAAATTAACTTCCAATTGCAAAATTAACAAAAAGGGATAGTGGTTTTTTTATTATTCAATTGAATAGTATTATACTTTTCTATTCAATTTATATTCTCAGATTTTTTAAGGATTATTATCTTCATTTATTTATTAAACATATTACAACTTTTTATTCAATTTCTATTTTTAACCAATAGAAATTTATTAAATTATAAGCAAAGAAAAGAAAAGAGCTAACAAAATTTAACCAATCACTCTATCTTTTTTTGCAACTTCTACTTTTTCTTCTTCTTCTTCCCGTAAATATTCTTTTATTGCTTCACCCCATGAATCTCTCTTTTTATAATAAGCTAAATCTTCAGGTAAATTATCAATTGCAAAAATTAATTCATTATTAATATTTTCATTTTTTAAATCTTCTAAACTTGTTAAATAAGTTCTAATAGTCATTACAATAGATTTAGTTTTAGGTAATCTTAAAAAAATTTGTCTTTCATTTCTTAAAAAACAACCATTTTTAAAATCAATATCATTTTTATTTAATTTTTTAATTTTATCACCAGGTCTACCATGATTATTTAAACTAAATAAATTATTATGAGTTTGTATAGACCAATTAAATCTAATCCATAATTTATTTATTTTTAAATTATTAAAAAATTTATTCATTGAAAATTTTAATTTTGAATATTGTGGAACTGGTTTATGAATAAAACTTATATTTTTATTAAAATTTATACTTGGATCAAAACCTGCTGGAAATCCAGTTATTGAACATTTCATTAAATATTCTTCTTTTGGTTCATCTTTAATTAATATTAAAAAATCTTCTTCTATATTAATACATAATTTATACATAATATCTTCAATATTTAAATTTTTAATTGGGAATGAATCTCCAGTTATTAAATTATTGATATAACCATTTTTTAAAATAAAATATTTTGGATATCTTTTTAATAAAAATTTACAAACAATTTCATAAAATTCAATTAATGAATCATGAGTAATTCTATCATTATGAATATATTTAATTTTTTCATTATTTAAAAATGTTTGTTTTCTAATATTTATATTTTTTAAATATGTATTTTCTAATAATAACCAATCTTCTGGTGTTTCACTAATATTTTTTAATCCAATACTTGGATTAAAATTAATTTTATTTAAAAATGGTCGAATTTTTAAAGGTTTTTGATCTTGCCATTTAAATTGAGAATTAATTGGTTTAATATTTGATAAAAAAAAAGTGTCTTTCTTTTTGAAATAGTAATAATAATAATATATTATTATAATTGGTAATACTATTATAAGAATAAAGATCATTTGGTGAAATAAGATCATTTTGGTAAAAATAAAGATCATTAAAGAAAGTGTTTGTGGGGATTTGGATTTGGTGTTTGTTTTATAGATTAGATAAAGCGGATTATTTTTCCCGTTTGGTTTTATCTTTAATTTTGCGCATAATTTTTTTGGCGGTTAGAGATCCAAAAACAACCATCAGATTAGGATCTTTATTATGAGACACTTCAGTTGGATAGTTTTATAATTTATTCTTCGTCAATTCACTTAACTAAATATTGCTCTATAGTTTAAATGATAACTAACTTCAAGTTTTTTTGATTAGTTTTCTTATAAAACTTTAGATATAGAGACATCAGATATATTTAATTAAGCTAAAAGCAGTTCAAGAATCTCAATATAATAATAATAATAAAGAAGAAGAAGAAGGATGTTTTAATGAAGAATTATTATTACATGATTTAAAAGGCTGTTATTTTAGAATATTGAATCTTTCACTTTGAGTCATATTTCCGAGAGTCACGTGTAGCGATATCTGGGGATTTAAATTTTTTTCTATTTTTTTTTTATTCTTCAATAGTAACATTAACCTCAAGTGTTATGTCAAAATTTAAAAGAACTAAAACAGGTTGTTTAACATGTCGAAAAAGGAAAAAGAAATGTGATGAATTAAAACCAATCTGTAATTATTGTAAAATTAGAGGTATATCATGTGAATGGCAAGATATAATAAATTATACAAAACCTAAGAAGGTAACTAAATCAATAAAGAAGGTAACTTCGACTAATTTAATTAAATTAAATTCTTTACCTATAAAGAAGGTAACTTCAACTCCTTTAAATCCTAATCCTTTAATTAATTCTCCATTATTTTTATTTCTTGATGATCAAGGAATTAAATATATTCATTCATTAAATTCAAATCATATACCAACATTTTTAACATTAGCATTTACAAATGAATCAATATCAAATTTATTAGCAGCTTGGGGTGCTATTCGATATAATAAACAAGATGTAAATAAATATTTAAAAAAAGCTCAAAGTTTAATAAATTTAAATAATATAAATAATAAATTTGATTCATTTATTTTATTTGCTTATTATTTATTAGAAATTACAATTTATATAAATCAAGGAAATATTGATAAATGGTTTGAAATTTTTAAAAAATGTGAATTATTAATAATTAAAAATTTTGGTGGATTAAAAAAATTTATTGAAAATTTTAAATATAATTTAAATGATTGTAAAAATTTAATTTTAAATTTTCAAAAATTTGATATTTTATCAAGTGAATCTTTAAATCTGGGTACAATTTGTAAAATTGAAAATTATAATTATATTAATAATATTGAATATTCAAATATTTTATTAATTATTGGTGATATTATGAATAATTATGTTGAATTAAAAAATTATAATGGTTTAAAAAATTATCAATTTTATTTAAATTGGAATAATAAAGTAATTAATTTATTTAAAAGAATTGATGATTGTAAACCAAGTTTAAATATTAATATTGAATTATTTAATTTATATAAATTAACTGCAAAATTATATATATTATTATATTTAAAAAAAATTCAACCAAAATCTTTTGAAATTCAATTAATTGTAATTGAATCAATTAAAATTATGAATAATTTAATTACAAAAGAAGAACAAAATTTTAATATATCTTTATTAATTTGTGGTATATCAAGTTTAGATACAAATAGAGATAAAATAAATAATTTTTTTAAATATATTTTTAATCAATATAAACAAGGAAATTTAAAAAAAATTTGGCAAATAGTTAAAGAATCTTGGAAAAGAAATCCAGATGGAAATTTATGTATTGATTGGTTAGATATTTGTAATGAATTTAATTGGAAAATTTCAATGATTTAATAACTTGTCCATTTCCATAATGATTCATTTGGATTAATAAATTCATTACCTGATTCATCATAATTTAAACCATTAGCTAAACCAATTTGTAAATATAAAAAAAAATCATTAAAATTAAAACCATTTAATAAAATTTTTTCCTTTATTGCATAATTTGCTTCATCAATAGATTGTTTTGAAATAATTTTTAATTTAACTTCATGATTCTTTTCATATTTATCAATTACATCTTGAAAACTAATTGTATCTGATTTAATTTGTAAAGTATTTGGTAATAATTCAATATTTTTAAAAGTTGCAACAGCTAAAATAGTTTTTGAAATATCTTCAATTCTTGTAATTGCAAATTTTGTTGATAATTCACCAATTTGAGAAATTGTTTTATCAGATGGATTTATACCTAAATGATCAACCATTTCATAAGTATAAACTTCAGGTTGAGCCCAAATATTAACTTCAATATCAATTACTTTTATACCTAAATTACGTACATTATTTGAATGTTGATCTTTTTCAATGAAAAATCCAGGAATATATTTCCCAATTTCTTTTAAATTTGCACCAAATTGTGATGGAATAAATAATTTTGGTTGAACTAAATTAATTAATTTTTCAATATTTTTTAATAATTTATTATCTGGATAAGTTAATTCAATTATAGTATCAATATTTTTTAATTCTTGAATTAATTCATTATCAAAATTTGATGATTTTGAAAAATCAACTTGAATATATTTAATAAATTTAGTTGATTCTAAAGGTTTTCTTGTAATTGCTTTAATTGGAAATTTAATTCTTTCTTTAAAAATTGGATTATTAATAGCATCATTAAGAATAAATTGTCCTAAAGTACTTGAAGGACTTAAAATAGCAATTGAAATTTTAGACATTGTTAGATTGTTTGTTAGATATTGTTTTTTTTTTGATTAAGAATATCAATCAATTATTTATATAAATTTATATATTTATACATTCCTAAATTTGTAATTTGTAATAGTTGCAAAATGGCATAAATTTACAGTTTTAATTAACCACATGGATTTAAACATGACCGAATTAATAAATAATTTCAAGGGTATTATGAAATGATCATAAAATTCATAAAGAAACAATCTTAATCTTATGGAATATGTTAATTTAAGTAAGGTAGATTGATTAATAATTCATTCATCCCCCCTAATTTCTTGTTATTCCGATTCTTTCATCTCTATTGACAGTTTGTCTTTGAATACCACTTGAACTTTCTTTAAAACCAGATATTATATCATGAGAACTATTATTTAATTGTTGTTCTTGTAATATTGAATTTGTTAAATCATGTTTTGATTTCAGTTGTTGTTGTGATATATCTGATAATTGTTGTTGATGTTTTTGGGATTGTAATAAATCATCATATTCTAAAACATCTTCTGGTGATAATTTAATAGTTGTAGCATCTCTTCTTAACATGTTTAAGTAGTTGTAATTTAATGGTGGTGGTTGTTGTTTTTAAAAATCTTGAGAAAAAAAAAAAAAAAAAAAAAAAAAAAAGTTGATACAAAACTAAAAACAACCAACTTGATATCCATTTTACATTTTATATCTAAAAAAGATTCTAATACATTTCAGTAAGAACCCTTTTTTTAGAATATATGATCATATTCAGATAATGTCAAGTAAATCCGATCAAGTAATAACATTAGCTCAAGTAAATTCTTTATCTGATACATCAACTAAATCAATAATTTGGAAAGAATTTGGTACTTATCTTGATAAGAAAATTGATATTCAATCAACTTCAACATCTGATAAATTAAATTGTACTTATCCTAATAAATCATATTTATCACAAAATTTAACTTATAAAATTTGTAATTCTTGTCAACGTCCAATTGGTTTAAAAAGTTTACTGGTACATTTTAAAAAGTGTTTTGAAATGAAACAAAAAAGACAACAAGAACAAGAAGTTACTACTACTACCAATAATAATAATAATAATAATAATAATACTAATACAAAGAATAAAAAACGTTCAAGAGGTTTATTAGATTTAGATCAATCATCTGTTGATAGTACAAGAAATAATACTCCAATACCATTACCTAATAATAATGATGATAATTTACCAAAACCTAAAAAGAAATATAAAAAATCTCAAGCTCAAAAAGAAAAAGAAGCAGCAAATGCTGCTGCTGCTGCTGCTGCTGCTTCAATAGCTGGTGAAAAACCTTCTAAAAAAAAGAAAATAACTTCAACAAATTCTTCACAACCAATACCTCCACCAAAACCAAAATCAGTTGCTAAACCAAAAGGTCCTGTTGATGTTGAAAAACAATGTGGTGTTGAATTACCTTCAGGTGGTTTATGTGCAAGATCATTAACTTGTAAAACTCATTCTATGGGAGCAAAAAGAGCTGTACCTGGTAGAAGTGCACCTTATGATGTATTATTACAACAATATCAAAAAAGAAATCAAGCAAAAATTGCTCAAAATAATGCATTATTAGCTCAACGTAGAGAAAATGCTATATTTCATGATGATATAGATTCAAATAATCAACAATCAAATAAAATTTTAGATCCGGATGAAGAAACTCATTTAGTTTTAGAAGGTTTATCAAAAAATAATCCAATACCTTTAGAAAGAAAAATTTATATGCCTGTTAGATATCGTCATCGATTTTTACAAGGTAGAGAATTTTATGCAAATGCTTTAATTATATCTGCTCAACATAATCAACAACAACAGCAACAACAACAACAAGCTCAAGCTCAACAAGCTCAACAACAAAATGGTGAATCTACATTAGCTAATCAAGCAATATCGGGATCAATTGGTGGATTACAAGGTAGATGTGCATTAATTAATGTTGATGCTCCACCACCTACAAATTCAGATTCTCAAACTCAATCATTTAGTGCAATACCAGGTGAAATATATCAAGTTAGAGCTCCTTCAAAAGCTATATTAATGACTGCTCAACATAATAATATGCAACAACAAGCTTTTCAACAACAATTATTAAAATTTCAACAACAACAACAACAACAACAACAACAACAAATGTTATTAATGAAACAGAAACAAAATCAATAATATTAATATATATATACCCTATACCCTATATACCCTTATTTCTTACCCTATTTCTTTATTTCTTTTCCTATTTCTTTATTGGCCAATTTGGTTTATTTTTTAATATCCATTTATGATTTAAAACTTCTTTTAAAGATAATCTTTGATGAGGTAGTTTAGTTAATAATTTATTAATTAAATCAATAGCATCAGGATCTAAATAACCAGGATAATTTATATCAACTTTAACAATTCTTTTATAAGTTGAATTTCTATCAATTTCTTCAAATGGTGGTTTACCAACTAAAAATTCATAACATAATATACCAAGTGACCAAATATCAACATTAAAATCATGTTCTTTATTTTCAATCATTTCAGGAGGTAAATAATCTAATGTACCACACATTGTTAATCTTTTATTTTCTTTTAATTGAACAGACCAACCAAAATCACTTAATTTTATAATATTATTTAAAGTTAACATAATATTTTCAGGTTTTAAATCTCTATGAATAATATTTTTTGAATGTAAATAAATTAAAGCTTCAGTAACTTGATAAATATAATAACTTGATATTTCATTTGAAAATCTTTTTAATAATTTTAATTTTTGATATAATTCTCCATATAAACTATATTCTAATACAAGATAAACATTTTTATAATCATAAAACCAAGTATATAAATGAGTTATATTTAAATGATTTAAAATTAATTGATTTTCAATTTCTCTTCTAAAATTTTTTTCTAATTTCATTTCAATTATATCTTCTTTTGACATTACTTTTAATGCTATTGGATAATTCAGTTCAATATGTTTTGCTAAATAAACTCTACCTAATTTTCCTTTACCTAATATTTTCCCAATATCAAAATCTTCTAAAGAATACATATCATTTTCATCATCTACTGTAGCTGATGTATTTATTGGAGATTCAATAAATGGTGAAGAAGAATTTAAAGATTGATTATTTGATTTAATTGGTGTTGTTGTATTTGGTTTATTTATTTTATATTCATTTAATTTTGGACTTGATTTTAGTTTTATTTGTTTTTTATAAGTTGATGATGGTTGTTTTAGTCTTGATAATGTTTCAGATGTAGAATCTATAGTTAATACCATTGTTTAATGATAAATGAATAATTGAATATGTTTTAGTTAGATTTGTTTATACTTTTTTTTTATACACAGGAAATGAATTTTTAAACGCCAAAAAAAATGAAAAAATTAGAAATAGAAGAAGATCGCTACCAGGTGACTACTATTTAAAGAAATCAAAAAATCTTAATAATTAATTAAAGGATTAGATAAAAAAAAAGGGTATCAGATATCAATATAAAGTTATAAGCAATCATAGTCATTAGTTATTTAGTTCTTTTAATTAATTTTGTCAATTAATTTATTCGAAATTCTCAATTTATTCATCTACAGTTAAATTTTATAGGTAATTAATCATAATTTAAGCAATTTAGAATTCAACTGAATCACATTTTTTATCTAACACTTCACATCTAATATACACTTTACATTTAATATACACTTAACATTTAATATACACTTAACATTTAATATACACTTTTAGAATTTTAGTTGGTGGTTTTTTGTTTGCAACTTTGAAGATCATCACTTTTTTTAAAAAGCGAAGAGAGAGAAAAAAAAAAAGAAAAAAAAAAAAAAGTGTCAGAAATTTTTCACTTACAATCATCTTTAACCTACAATCATCTTTCACTTCCAATCATCAAAAATGATTATACCAAGAATTATAAGAACTTGGAATATAAGAAATATAGGAACTTTTAATCCTAAATTATTTCAATTAAATATATTCAAATATTATTCAATCAAATATACTCCTCCAACAGAATTAGATGAAAACGATCAAGATAGTTATAATGAAGTTTCTGAATATTTGAAAACATCTTTTGATCCAATTAATAAACCAATGGAAGCTGCTGGTATATATACAGCATTAGGTTGGTATTATTTACCAATTCCAATAGTTAAACATACTTATAATATATCGACATTTATAAATTCAGAATTTAGAAATAATGGTTTAATAAATCAAGATGATGAACCAATACAAACTTTTACAAGAAATGAAATACAACAATATATTTATGATTGGATATCATATCATTATAAATTAAGAGCAAATAAAATCGTAGCTGATAAAATTGATAAAGTAGTAAGTAAATATCAAAAAAATGTTAGTAAAAGAGAAAGTGCAACAGCGAGAAGAGAAAGAAGAAAATTAATATCAGATCCATACTTTACAGATAAATCTGCTGCTAAAAAATTAAAAGAACAATATTTAACAGAAATTAAACCATTTTTAACAGATGAAGAATTTGAAGCTTGTAAAAAAATAATTCCATCTTTAGACAAATTACCAATATTTGTTAAAAAAATTGATGATAATAATTATGATTTAAAAGGTGGTTATATGGTTAGAAGTGGTGTAATGTATTATAAATTTCTTCAAGAAGAAGAAAATTATTCAGCAGATAAAGTAATTAAAGAATATCGTCGATTACCTATGCATCAAAGAGTACAGCATGTGACAAAAATGAATGAATTATTAAAAGAAGGTAAAACTGTTAGTCATCGATTGATAAGAGCTAATTTAGATGAAAAATTAAGTGATGAAATTTATGGAGATGGTTATAGAAAAGTTGTACGTTGATAAATAAGAACTCGTAAAATATTTTTAAGATCTTGTAAATAAATAAATATAAATTTTTTTTTTTTTTGCTTTTTTTTTTTTGCTTTTTTTTCATCCAATATGATAATAAAACGATTTTATAGTGTTTTAACAAAATCAAATAAATTAATAATACCAAATCCTTCAAAATTATTAACTGATGATGAATTTAGGAAATATTATATTTCATTAAGAACAAATGAATATAAAAAATTAAAATGGGATGGAAAAATTGAAGAATCAATAAAAGATTTTGATTCATTAACAAAACAACAATTTTCACAATTTAAAATAAGTTTTAAAAATATAATTACAGAAATTTTTAATAATAAATTTAATTTAGATGAAAAATATCAAGATTTAGTTGAATTGGAAAATGAAAAAGAAATTAAATTTGATTTTGATAGTAATTCAAAATATTATTATAATTTAATGACTGGGAAATATTCATTAAAATTGAATACTTTAGAAAGATATCCAAGATATTATGCATATACACAACTAGGGAATGATGAAATTAATGAATTTAATGAAAAATCTATGTATCAAAGATATAAATTAAAATGGAAACAATTAAATTCGGATGAACAAAAAATTTATATAAATGAATATATTGATCTTCTATCAAAAGGTTATGATATAGATTATGGAGTTAAAAAGAAGATTCATCCTCAAATATTATTAGTAGAACCTAAAAATCATCAATCACAAAAATCTAAAATTAGAATTTATCTTAATTTATTTGATGGAACAATTAAATTTAATGAAAATTTAATTAATGAAACATTTTTATGGAATTATTATATTGTTAAAAGATGTAATCAATTAATAGATAAAAATTATGGTGAACAATTAGAAATTATAAATAAAGAATGGGAAATAATTAATAAAAATGATTTAAAACAAGAATTTATTAATTTATTAAAAAATTTTAAAGGTTATTATAAAGGTAAATTAGTTGATTTAAAAGATATAGAAAAAAAAGAAAGTTGTTATGATATTAAAATATTTGATGGATTTTCAATACCTAAAAAATATATGATTAAAAATGATGATACAATAGATTATTTTGAAGTATTATTTAAATATATGCTTAAACCAGAAAGAACTAAAAAAATATCAAGTTTAATTTTATTAAGAAATCAAACAGCAGGAAATGTAATAATGATTGGAGATTTAATTGAAAAACATGGTTGGAATTATTTTTTATTAATTAATAAACATAGAAATTTTAATGAATTATTTTTAGAATGGTTTTATATGGATATAAATATTAAAAATAAATATTTAAAAGATTATTATAATATTTTAATTCAAGGTAAAGATTATTATATGGGAAAATTAATAAATTTTGAAGAAAAATTTCAAATTAAAACAAATATTAGAATAAATAATGAAATATTTGGACAAAATTTTAAAAATGATAAAAAAATTAAATATCCATATCTTAAACCAATTCAATATTTAATTGATTTTAATACAGGAGAAATTAAATTATTAACTGAAATTGATGAAAATTATGCATATAATTATTATTTAGGAAAGAATTTATCAAAATTTAATGATATAAAAGATATTGAAAATAATTGGAAAAATGAAGATAAATTAAAATGGATTGAAAATTATAAAAATTTATTATTATCAGGTTATGATATGTTATATGGTAAAATAGTTGATATTAAAACAAAAGCATTAAAATATAATAAATTAATAAATGAATTAGATATTTATTATTATGATGGTAAATTTAATGGATTAGAAGATAAAAATAAAAATAAAAATAAAAATAAAGTTGTTGTTGATAATAATAATAATAATAATAATGAAAGAAATGAATTAATTTTTAATTATTTTAAAAATTTTCAATTAGATGAAGGTATAAATGAAGAAGATATTGAAAATAATTGGAATAATTTAAATGATGATGAAAAGGAAGAAATTGAACAATCTTATGATTTATTAATTGCAACTGGTCAAGGAATGTAAATAGAAATGTAAATAATATTCAAAAGATTAATTAACGATTTGATTAAATAGAATAGTTCTTGTTAATTAAAACTATTTGAACTCTGTATCAATTTCATGGTAATTGGGAAAAACTTCAAAAACTGTTTATTATAATATTTTTCATGAAGTTCAATTTCTGATTTATATTCATTAATTGAAGATAGTTTGAAATTGTTGTAATCTGTTAGACTGTTGGTTACTCTTTTTTTTTTGCAATCATTTGAAAAAATCATCATCGTAAATAAATCTCAAAAAATCCCTCGGTCCGTGAATTGGACTAAATTTTGTGTTAAAAAATTGATCCCGCTAAAAAAAAGTAAAAGTAAATAAAAGATCAAATGCCAATTAAGAAGAAGAACAAGAAGAAGTTATCGTCATTAATATCAACAATTGTAGTTTAATATATATTTGTAATGTAAATTTCTTGAGTTATTACCTTGTGAAGAATTGGAATGAATGACGGTATTAATTTTGTTTGATGTCGCATTAAAAAAAAATAAAACGGTTTCAAAGTTTAGTTCTTAAGTTCTTAGTTCTTAGTTCTTAGTTCTAACTACTTCCTTTCACCCCACACTTAATTTTTAATCAATCACAAGAAAGTTATAAGATAAAAGTAACAACAATTCAAGTTTTTTTTTACTTTTTTACTGTTCTCTTTTTCTTCAACTTTTTTTTCATATTTTCATTAATTTTCTTAACCTTTTTTATAAGAACAAGAAGATATATTAAAAAGATTTTACTTTACTTTATTAATCTTTTTTATTAATTTTTGTTGATCTTTTTTTTTTTCTTTTTTCCTTTTTTTTTCAACTTTTTCTCCTTTACAACTGAGAGATTTAATCTTTTTTTTTTATCAACAACTTTCTTCCTTTCATATTCAATCAATAGTTATCTAAAATGGTTGCTGATCAATTAATTTATCATCCTACTTTATCTAAATTAGTTAGATTTTGGGATTCAACTCCTCAAAGAGAAAAATCTTTTAGATTATTAGCTTATTTATCAAGATTTTTAAGTTATTATACTTTTAGAAAAGGTTATCCAAAAGAAATTGTTGATTTATTTAAAAATTTAAAAAATCAATTTAGTTTTATTAGAAAAGGTATGAGATTTTTTAAACCAATAAATCATTTACAAACTGCTGCTAAAACTTTTGATAATAAATTATTAGATCCAATTTTACAATGGACAACAATTATAAGAAATTTAGGTTATGCTGGTTATTTATCAATTGATACAATAGTATTTTTGAAAATGTTGGGAATTATTGATAATAAAAAATGGCCAAATTTATCTAAATATGCTTCAAGATTTTGGTTAATTGGTTTATTAGCTAATATAGTTAATTCTTTAAGAATTATATATTCTTTAAATAATTATCAATCAGATGAAAAAACAGATGTTGAACAAATTAATAAAAAATTATATACTGCTAAAAGAAAATTAATTTGGGATTCTTTAGATACTTTTATTGCTTTAAATTCTTTAGATATTTTACATTTTACTGAAGGTGATATTGGTTTAGCTGGTGTTATTACTTCTGTATTAGGTTTAGAAGATATGTGGAAATCACAAAAATAGGAAGTTATATGTATTTAAATATATTTATTAAGTATTCATTATTGATTGTTATCTATAACATCGTTAATTTCTTCATTAGCATCGTTAATTTCATCATTATCGTTAATTTCTTCTTTAGTTTTAATTTCTTCATTAGTTTCTTCATTAATTTTACTTTCTTCAAGTTGTTGATGTAGTTTAAATCCAGACCAATAATATTTCATCAATAATTGTTTTAATTCATGTTTTAATTCAATTCTATTTGGTGTATTTTCAATAATTAATGATAATCTTGGAATTTCTTTATTAAGATTTAAAAATAATTTATCTTCTTTTAAATCATTTATAATGATATTTTTCTCTATTATTAAGTTGTTATTATTACAATAAGATTCATATAATTCAAACCATTTTTGATTAATATTTTGTTCCATTATTTGATATTTGTTGTCAAAAGAAAAAGAAAAAGTTATCAAATCTTTTTTACAATTCTCATCTCATAATTTTTTTTTAAAAAAACTGATTTTTATTTCACCACCAAATCAATGTCTTCTGATCAAGTAATGTCTTCTGATCAAGTAATATCTCCTGATAAAGTAATAAGGTTACATATTGGGAATATCTCCCCAAAATTAAAAGAAAATGAAAATTTATTATTTGATAGAATTAAAAAATTATCATCAAAAATTATAAAACCTTTAGAATTTCATACAAAACCTTTACAATTTAAATATTTTGCTTATATTACAATTGAAATATCAAATAAAAATTTAGAAATTTTAAAAAAATCTTTAAATGGAATATTATTTATGGGTATGAAATTATCTATTAATATAGCAAAACCATCATATTTAGAAAAGATACAGAATTCAATCAAAAAAGTTGATGATGATAATGATAATGATAAATTAAAAGATAAAATTGTTAATTCTAGATTAGATCGTATTAAAGAATTTAAAACAAAATATCCTATAAATAATATTACAAATACATTAGTTACATCTCCTCATTCAACAATATATTCAATATCAGAACATACTTTTAATAATTCATCAGGAAATATTAAAAATGAAATACCAACTAAAAGATTAAATGGTAAAAAATCTTATGGTGCATTAACAGAAAGTGGATTTAAATATTCATCAGGTAAAGGACAAATTATAAAAGGTATTCATCGTAAATCTTTAAGAAAATCTTTAAAAAATCAAACTTTAAGAATTTTAATTAATGGAGAATTAAAAACTTTTTTAAATTATAAAACTAAATTATGGGGAATAGATAATAAAAGAAATTTAAATGATTTAACTTTTAAATATAATGGAAATGAATGGTTAAGTGGGAATAATCATATAATTGAAAAATGTAGTATAAATGGTAAACAAGCAGAAAATTATGGAAAAAATTTAGAACATAAAAAAGAAGAAGTAGCAGAAGAAGTTGTTGATGAAAAGAATAAAAATAAATCTGTATTAGCATCTATTTTAAATAATTTTGATTTTGAAAAACCATTAGAAATTGATGATGAAATTGATGATGAAATTCAATATGATTCAAAAGGTAGAAAATCAATTAAAAGATTTGATTATGAAATTGAAGGAACTAATTTAGAAGGAGGAGAAATTTTTGAAAAAATTGAAAATCCTGATGATATAATTATTTCAAATACTAAAGATTTAATACGACCAATTAATAATGAAATTTATTATGATGAAGATGATGAAGGAAATCAATTAAATTTAAATGATTTACAAAAAAATTATACTACTGAAGCTATTAATGATAAGTATGAATTAGAACATAAAGTGGGGGAAGTGGAAGAAGAAGTGGAAGAGGAAGAGGAACAAGAAGAAGATGATGATGAACCAATCCCAACTTTTGGTGGTTCAACTGAACCCTCAAATACTGAAACATTAAGATCATTATTTAATTCATCTGAATCAAATTCATTTAAATTAGCATTAGAAGAAGATGATGAAGATTTAGATCAAGATAAAAAGATAAATAAAGAAGAAGAAATTGAAATATTATCAAAAATTAAAAAAGATCAAGAACAAATTAAATTTAATGAATTAAATAAAAAATTTGGATTATTTTGGTATCATTTTAATTCCCCTTATTTATTAACACAATCTCAATTGAATAAAATCGAAACTGAAATCAAATTACCTACAAAAGAAGAAGGAAATGGAAGTGAAAATGGAAATGGAAGTGAATCTGGTTATGAAAATTGGTTTTGGAATATGAGAGGTGAAATCTCAAGAGAATGCAAAAGAAGACGACGCGACGTTTTGAGAAATTTAAAACAGAAAAAAAAGTAAGCAAAAAGATTTTATAGATTTTATAGAAGATCAATAAATGCCACCAGTAGTCAAACCAAAACTAACTGTTAAGAATGTCTTGATTGATATTTATAATGGGATCATAGCTTTCATAATCAATCCTAAATTTAAAAGAATCGTTTATCCTTTAATCGTTTGTTTTTCATCAATTATAACAAAATTAATAATTACAAGAATAAAATATACAGAAATTGATTATAGTACTTATATTCAACAAATTGAATTAATTAATAATGGTGAATTAAATTATAAATTAATTGAAGGAGATTCTGGTCCAATTGTATATCCAGCTGGTTTTGTTACTATATATCAATGGTTAAATTATTTTACATCTGGAAATATTTTAGAAGCTCAACGAATATTTGGATATTTATTTACTTTTGGAATATTTTTAAATTGTTTTATATATTCTTATATTATTGATTTACAACCTTGGGTTTTATATTTATTTATATTATCAAAAAGAAATTTATCTATATTTGTTTTAAGATTATTTAATGATGTTTTTACAACTTTATGTATGTTGGGAGTAATTATAATTTTACAACAAGCTATATTGAATGAAAATTTAAGATTTTTATTATCTTTAGTTGCTGCTGATTTATATAGTATTGCAATAAGTATAAAAATGAATGCTTTATTATATTTACCTGGATTTATTATTATAATTTATTTTTTAATGAATGAAAATTTAATTAAATTATTGATAGTATTATCTGTGATTCCATTAGTTCAAGTATTAGTTGGATGGAAATTTTTATTATTAATGTTTAATGATGATGATGCTAAATTAATTCGTTGGAATTATTTAACTCAAGCTTTTAATTTTAATAGAAAATTCTTATATGAATGGACAGTAAATTGGAGATTTATAAATGAAGATATTTTTAATTCTGATTCATTTAATAAAATTTTATTATTTTTACATGTTTTTATATTATTAATATTTATATTTAATAAATTTTTAAATAAAAAAATTATTGGAAAATCAATAATAAATTTAATTAAAGATGCTATATTTAAACCATTTTCAAATACTGGTGTTTCAAATAATAAAATTTTAAATCCTTTAATTGGTCCTCAATTAATTTTTTATATTTTATCAATTACTAATTTAATTGGTATTTTATTTTCAAGATCTTTACATTATCAATTTTTAAATTGGTATGTTTGGCAATTACCTGCTTTATTATATTTAAATTTCCCTTGGTATTTTGGTATTCCAATTTGGTTCTTACATGAATATTGTTGGTTGGTTTTCCCTTCAACTACTTTTTCTTCAAGTTTATTAATTTTTATACTTAGTGGAGTTTTAATTTTAACTTATTTTAATTTTAATAAATTAATAGAAGAAAAGAAGAAAGAAGATATTAAAGATAAATCTGATTAAATGTTTTATATTACACTTTTTTTTTATATATACCGAAAAATGAAAAAAATTTATTAATTAACTATTTATTGTCTTTCTCTAATCACCATTTTCAATTGCATCTACATTCCAATTAAAATTTGTTATACTATCATTTAATGAACCATCTACATTACCATCATTCCAAAATTGATTAATATCAAAATCTATATCATCAAATGTACCTTGACTTGGTTGTGTATTAAAGAAATTTCCATTATTTTGAGGTTGTTGTTGTTGTTGTGGAGGAGGAGGAGGAACACCACTTGAATTTTCTCCCATTAATTCAACATTAAATATTTGATCACTTGATGTAGTTCCCAAAGGATCATTAAATGATGATGAAATTGTTGGTTGAGTTGGTGGTGGAGGAGGTATTAAATTATCATCTAATTCAACTTTCTTTTCTCCTTCTTCTTTTATAATATTATCTTTATTCCCTTTATTTGGTAATTTTTTAGGTGATTCATTAATTGAACTTCCTTTACGTTTTTTCTTCTCTATTGTAACAGGTTCTGATAATGGTGTTAATGGTACAAATTCTTTTTTACCAATATTTGGTGTATTTGAAGTTCTTGGAGGTTGTTGAACTTGTTGTTGTTGTTGTTGTTGTTGTTGGGATTCAGTGCCAGCACTTGAAGGTTGAGATGCTGTTGGTGTAGCTTGACCTGTTGTACTTGTTTTTCTCTTTCTTTGAGATTCTTTTTTAACTTTTTTAACATTATTTGTTGAAGTTGTTGCAGCAGGTGATGGTTTATTATTAATTAATGGTGAATTATTTGATGGTGCTGGTGATGGTTTTTGATTAAATTGTCCTGGAACTGGTGCATTAAATTGAATTGGTGTTGGTTGTGATGATGTAGTATTTGGAGGTGGTTGCTGTTGTTGTTGTTGTTGTTGTTGTTGTTGTTGTTGTTGTTGTCCTGGTGGTAACATTCCCATATTTATTAAATTAGAATCTGTTCCACCATTATTTCTAGCAATTTCTAATCGTTTTTTATTTTGTTTCTCCAATAACATTAATTGATTTTGATAATCTTGTAATGCATTAATATTTCTACCATTTTGAACATTATTATTTGTTCCATTTGGTTTCCCATTAGCATTTATTGGACTATTCTTTTTAGATACTTGATTTACTCTTACACCTTGTGAAGCTAATGGTGTCCCACTTTGACTATTAATTACAGGTTGTTGTTGTTGTTGTTGAAATCCATTTGGTACTGGTGCATTACTTTGTTGTGGAGTTTGTTGTAACCTGGGTCCAGCAGGTGAATTATTTTTAGAATCATTAAGTTGTTGTTGTTGTTGTTGTTGTGCAACTGCTTGTTGTCTTAAACTATTCATTTGATTTTGTGCTTGTTGTTGTATTGGATTTTTATGTGGTCCACCATGTTGTTGTTGTTGTTGAGCTGCTTGTTGTTGTGCTGCTTGTTGTTGTAAAAATAATTGTTGTTGTAATGTCATATTATTTGGTCCATTACCACCCATCATTTGTTGTTGTTGTTGTTGTTGTTGAGGATCTCCCATACCAATTGGTAATTGTTGTTGTTGTTGTTGTTGTTGTTGTTGTGCATGTGCATGTGCTGCTTGTTGTCTTGCAGCTTGTTGTTTCATAAACATAATCATTCTTTGTTGATCTATATTTTGTGGATGTCCAGGATTATTTTGCATCATTTGTTGATTCATAAACATTTGTTGTGGATTTTGAGGAACTCCAAAATTTGGTCCATTTGGTTGTTGTTGTGGTCCTTGTGGTCCTTGTGGTCCTTGAGATGGTTGTTGTAGTGGCATAGAACCTTGTGGTCCTCCAGGTCCTTGTGGTCCTTGAGGTTGTGGTCCAGGTCCTCCTTGTTGACCTTGAGGTTGTGGACCCTGTGGTCCTCCAGGTCCTCCTTGTTGAGGTGGTGGTCCTTGAGGTTGAGGTGGTTGTTGTTGTTGTTGAGGACGTGGTGGTGGTCCTTGTTGAGGTCCTTGTGGACCTTGTTGTTGAGGTGTTGGACCTTGTTGAGGTTGAGGAGTTGGTTGTGGACCTTGTTGTTGTGGACCTTGTTGTGGACGTGGAGGTTGAGGACCTTGTTGTTGAGATTGTGGTGGTGGTGGTGGTGGTTGAGGACCTTGTTGATGAGGTCTAGGTGGTTGTTGAATATGAGGTTGTTGTGGTTGATGCAGTATATGTTGAGGATGTTGATGAGGATGAAGATGACCTTGTTGTTGAGCTTGTTGTGCTTGTTGTTGCATTGCAACTGCAGAGCCAGGAATAGACATTGCTAATTCTTGTTGTTGTTGTCTTTGTTTTAATAATTGTAATTGATAATATTGTAAAGCTAAATTTGGTTTACCATTATTATTAGCTCCACCATTTTTAGCTTGAAATACATCCCAAAATACTTGCCACCATTCATAAAGAAATCCTTGAGGTACATCCATCGCCAATGATAAATTTGGTAAATTATGTTCTTTATGAAATTGAATCATCAGTGGTGAATTATTTGGTGAAATTGATGGTGAATTTTTTTGATTATTATTTGATGAAGGTATACTTGGAATTTCAGCTTCATTTACAAATATTTTAGCAGTTTGTGGTAATCTACTTTTAATTAAAAAATCATATATATAAGCATTTAATAATTGTTTTGCATTTGTAGCATGAGTATCTGAAATTTTTGTTGATGGATAATCCAATGATCTATTTAATGGTGTAGATCTTGCATTAGTATTATTATTACTACTATTATTATTGTTATTATTATTATTATTATTATTATTCATGTTATAATTACCATCAACAAATGAATTTGAAGCTCGTTTATTATTATATAAATGAGGAGTATTATGATGGCTCATGAATAAGTTACAATATTAATAATTAAAAATGATTTTTTATTAAAATGATTTTTATTAAAACTGATATACTAAATGGATATGATGTTGTGGGTTGGGTTATAGTATGATTTAATATAAAATTGTGGGTTGATATGTCCTTTCTTCTATTGTTGTTGTTGATAGTGTGTTGATAAAAAGAAAATCCCAAATTTATCAAAAAAGAAAAAAAAAAAAAAAAAAAAAAAATTAGAAACTTATTGAATTGAATGATATGAATTTTAACAATTAATTTTTAGTCTCTCCTTTTTGAACTCAGTTTTTGAACTCTCTGTTTTTTTAGATTGAATTCTTTTTGATTGAAAGATGATATGATATTATGTTGATTAAAATATTATTGAACAACAAATCTAAATAATGATAAAAATTAATTTTAATATTAAATTAAATTATTTATTATATTATATGTGGTAGTGCAACTGCCTACAAAATGTCTGAAAGTAGTGTCTATTTTGTGTATTTTTGTTTGTATGTATGTTTGGATGTTGAAAGTTTAGTTTCTATTTTTGCGTTTCCTATAATAAATTTTTATTAATTTATTAATATTTGAATTGAATTTGAATTCAATTCAATTGCCAATCTTTTTGAACTTACAATATATGTCAAAGTAAGAATAATATTGTAGTTGTGTAATAAAATTGTAGATCAATTGTATTGTGAAAGTTTTAAAGAGTTTTTCTAAAACTTGCCCTGGGATATGAAAATAAAATTCTAAATCGGTTATTAATTAAAGGTAAGGCGAAATGACATAACATCTAAATGGTTAGATTTGAATTGAAATAGCGCCTGCTTCTATTTCTATTTCTGTTTCTGTTTCTTTAGTTTCATATCGTTAAAAGATCTACAAAGTTATTATATAATCCTAAATATTTTTTTTTATAGTTGCAAAAAAAAATATAAATTTTTCACTCAATAAATTTCAAAGAACACAATTTATTAACCAAATGATTAATTCCAATATAGAGATCATTCATTTATCAAAACAACTCTAAAGACTTAACTACCATGATTTTTATTATATTGATTTTTATATTAATTGGTGATACTGTATATAATTAGTTTGTACGTGTAAATTTGTTAATCTAAAATTTCTATTTTTAATTATATGCAGGTCTTTTCTTCATATATTGACAGTGTCACATAAATTATTATTTGTGACATTGTTCAAAGAGATTTAGTTTTATTAGTAATAAAATTTCCATTTAGTTGTCAAGACAATTCAAAGAAAAGGAAACCCAAAGTTTCTTAAGTTGTTTATAATTAAGTTATTTAAAGGAATTGTTGTTTGTTTGTTGGTTGAAAAAGAAAAAGAAAAAGAAAAGAAACTGAAGAAATCTTTCTTTCTTTTTCTTCGTTAAGTTTTTCTTTTTTTCAGACAGACAAATTTTGTAGAATCTTATACAAATAAAAATAAAGTAATAAATTAGTTATAAGATGATATTAATTAAGTAGGTCTAAATAAGTAGATTGTCTTGTTGTTGTTGTTGTTGTTGTAATTAAGGGATCAATCGATCTTGAAATTTTTTGATTTTTTTGTAAAAATTTAAATTTAATTTTTATTATTTTTACTTTTTGCAATGGGATTTTAAGGGTTGTTTAATTTAATTAATTTAATTTAATTGAAAGACGAAACAAAAAGAAAAGGAAAAGAAAAGAAAAGGAAAAGATCAACGACAGACAATTAAAAAGATAGTAAGATCTTTATCAATAATTAAAACTAAAAAAGCAAACAATGGAATGAATAGAATAAAACGCATCAACATTAAACATTAAGTTGTTGATTAATAGATAAACTTGTGTAAAGTTGTTGCCTTGCCTTGCCCTTCAATTTTAATTCTAATTTTAATTTTTAATTTTAATTTCTCTTGCAGTTCAGATTAAACCGGAAGTTTGTCATTTCCATCTTTTAAACCAATTATCTAATTTCTAATATTAAAACCCTTATCTAATTACTAATTTATATCAAATAAAGATTCAATTCAATTTTCATTTCTTTCCAATTGTTCTTTTCTTTGTTGTAACCGGATTTCTAAATTTATTTAATTTTTGTGTGACTAAAAAAAGACATAAAAAAAAAATGACACTAAAATTGAAATCCAACTGAACTTGGGCTACCAGATGCATTTCGTTCAGGTACTGAAAGTCGGACCAAATTATCTACAAGTTGAACTAGTTTTCATTATAAATAGTTTCTTTATTTATAAAACATATTAACAAAACTTATACACCATTTTATATTTTAATAAATAACCAAAAATTAAAACAAATACAATATTTTTAAATTAAACACTCACTCTTAAAAAACCAATAATCCCAATAACCAAAAGAAATAAAATAAAAACCCTTCTACTTCTTATCCCCAAACAGTTGTATTATTTTTATTACTTGATTTATTACTCCAAATATTATTATTTAATGAACCACTCATCAAATCAACTGGTTTAAAAGGATCAAATACATTTAATTTATCATTATATTTAGGAACATTATTATTATTATTATTTGGTTTATAATATCTATTATTATATAATGCAGTTGATGGTTGATTTTTCACTTCAATACTTATTTTATCTATAATATCTAACTGATTTGTAAATGCTTCTATATTAATAGGTCTTTTTGGATAACTCATTTTCTTTAGTTTTTGTTGTTAAAAGTTTTTTGTTGATTATTTTTTTCTGATTTTTAATTAGTCAAAAAAATATAGAAACTTTCTTTTTCTTTTCAGTGTCGCGACATTAATTGTCATATATTACAGTATTAATTAATTTCTATTTACCTTTTATTCTTCTGTTTAATTTCACCATCTTTTGTAGCATGTAATTTAATAAAATTTGGATAATCGGGTCTATTACCCATATAACCTAATGACCAATCATAACTAACTGCATAAGCAAATATTGTACCATTTTTATTAAAAGCTGTAGCAGATATTGTACCTGGTAATTCAGGAAATGATTTTAATCTTTGTTTTGCATCTTTATCCCAAAAACAAAATGTACCATCTGAACCTGCTGTACTGAAAGTTCCATAAATTGGATGAAAAGATATTGAATTAACTGCATAAGCTTGAGATTCATTATTTCTTGTTGTTGTTGTTGTACCACTTTTTCTATGACATTTAAATGAAAATCCAAATTTTTTTTGTTCATTTTCTGTAATATATTGAATTGCACATCTACCTTCAATTGAACCAATTGCAAATCCATTTGCTTGAGGATAACATGATACACATCTTGTTTGCCATTTTAAAGGAGATTGTGAACTTTTAAAAATTTGTTGAGGATTATTTAAATCAATTATACTAATATGTCTATCAGCACATCCTATAACTAATAATTTTTGTGATGAATCCATTGAATAAACTCTTTCTGGTAAATTTATTGTTGAAACAGGTTGAGGAGATCTCATATCCCAATATTTTAAAGTTTTATCCCATGAACCACTTGCTACAATTTGAGTATTTGTTGGACCACATTCAACATATCTAACTGATTTAACAGCTGATGAATGTTGACCAATTTGTTGTTGTTGTTGACTTTGTAAATCAAATATTTTAACTTGATTATCAGCTCCTCCACTAATTACTTTTGTACCATCAATTGACCATCTTGAACTAAAAACTGCTCCATCATGTTCATATAATGCTCTACCTTGATTATTACCTGAATTTGGATCAATTTCATATATACGAACTTTTTTATCCCAACTTGCTACTGCTAATAAATCTTGTTGAGGAGAAAATGATAAATCTTCAATTGAATCTTCTGGAGGATTATTAATTGTTATATCATTTATTAATTCTTGTCCTGTTGCTGCACTTGATGTAGTTCCAGAAGATGTTGTATTTAAGAAAGACATTGTTTGGTAGAAAAGTTTTCTTCTTTATTTTTTTTATTTTTTTTTATTTTTTTTTTTTTTGATACTTTATTATTTTTCATCAAAAAATGTTTGCTAATGAAATAACTTATACAATTGATGAAATACCTACATTAATTTATTCAAATGATCAATTAGATGATTCAGAACTACCTATTCCTAAAAATTATGAAGAAAATACTTTTATTGATTGGAGTTTAGAAACTTTATTAATATCAAAACAACTTGTTTCAAAAAAATGGTTAATTTTAATTTTACTGGCAATTGTTTTAGGTTATATATCTGCAGCAATTGATTTAATATCTGTTTATTTAAATGATTTTAAAAAAGGTATTTGTATAAGTAATAAAGATGAATGGACTTTATTAAATCCTTATTCAACTTGTCCTGAATGGAATAATTGGTCAGAAATTTTTTTAAATAAAAATAATTTATTAGTTCAAATTTTTATAAATTTTCCAATTTATTTTATATTTGCTTTAATATTTGTTTCAATTGCTTCATATATTACTATATATAAAGATAATTTAATTCGTCAATCTGGTATACCAGAAATTAAATTAATTATTGCAGGATTTAATTTAAATATTCATGAATATTTAGGTTTAAAAACTTTATTTTATAAAATTATTGGTTTAATATTTGTTGTAAGTAGTGGATTATGGTTAGGTAAAGAAGGTCCTTTAGTTCATGTTTCTTGTTGTATATTTAATATTATTTATCAATATTTATATGGTAAAAATGAAGCTTTAAGAAGAGAAATTTTAAGTGCTGCAACAGCAACTGGTATATCAGTTGCTTTTAATTCACCAATTGGTGGTGTATTATTTGTATTAGAAAGTATGCCAAGTTATTTTATGCCAACTAAAATTATGTGGAATTCATTTGTAAGTGCAACTATATCAATTATTGGTTTAACAGGATTTAAAATTTTTACTGATGGTAGAAATTTTAATGAAAAAGATTTATTTCAAGTTAATTTTGGTAATTTTAGTTGGTTATTTATGGAAGTTATACCATTTATTATATTAGGAATTTTAGGAGGAATTTATGGTTATTTATTTATAAATTTAAATCAAAAAGTTTCAAAATTTAGAAAAAATTTTCAAATTAAATTACATCCAAAATTTGGTATTTATATTGAATTATTAGGTATATTAATTATAACAACTTTATTAAATTTTCCTTTAGAAATTTCAAAATTATCTTTAAATGCTTATTTAAAACAATTATTTATGGATTGTAAAGATCAAGAAAATTTTATGTGTCCATCAAATGGTTTAACAGCTATTAAATTATTTTATATTATAATTCAAGGTTTTTGTTTAACTACTTATACATTTGGTATTGATTTACCTGGTGGAATATTAATGCCTTCATTAGTTTTAGGTGCAAGTACTGGTAGATTTATTGGAATTTTAACACAAATTTTACAATCTAAATTTAATTGGGAATCTTTAGCTACTTGTACAGAAAAATCATGTGTTGTTTCACCATCTTCTTATGCAGTTATTGGTGCTGGATCATTTATGACTGGTATAACAAGATTAACAATGTGTGTTGTAGTTATAATGTTTGAAGTTACAGGTGCTGTAACTTATGTATTACCAATAATGTGTGGTGTAATGACTTCAAAATTTATAAGTGATTGGTTATGTCCAATAAATGTTTATGATACTTGGTTACAACAAACTAATAAAATTGATGGTGAATTAACAAATCAAGGTAAAGGTACAGGATTAGTTTTCTTTTCAACTTTAACAACTACACAAAAATCAAAATTACCTGATTTAAATATTAAAAATTTAATGATTCCTTTAAAAAAAATTAAATGTTTATGTTTAATACCTGATCAACCATATAATTTACAATTTTTATATCAATTTATAAATGATGATAATCATGAAGGTTATCCATTAATTATAAATTATAATAATCCTATATATATTGGATATGTTTTAAAAAATGAATTATTTAATAAAATTCAACAATTTGATGAAAATAATTTACCAATTTCATTTCAAATTAAAGGTTTATCAAAAAATTCTTTATCAATGCAATTACATTATGAAAGAAAATTACAAAATTTATTACAAATTGATTTAAATATTGAAAAAAATTATTTATTAGTTAATGAATTAACTCCTGCTATATTAATTTTAGAAGAATTTGAAAAATTATATTTAAATTATTTATGTATATTAAATGAAAATAATATGAATGATCAATTATTAAGTGGATTTATTGATAGATTTTTATTAAATAAAATTATTGAAAATAATTTTAATAATTTAGAAATTGAAGAAGATGAAGAAGAAGAAAATGAAATTGTTAATGATTTAAGAATTGATAGAAAGAGTATTGAATTGATCACGTGAGGGATCACGATTTTATAGATTTTTTTTTTTTTTTTTTTATCTCTTTAAAATACACGTCAAAAATCAAAACAAATAAAAATAAATAAACCGCAACAATTTGATATTAAAAATATGGGTAAAAGTATATTAAAAGATAATACATTACCAATTACAAATAGTTCAAGAAGAGTTTCTTTTAAACCAGAAGTAACACTACATAAAATTGATTATATACAATCAAAAAATAAAAGAAGAAAAACAGATTCATTTATAATAGGTGGGGATGAAATATTACAAGATTCATCAGATGAAGAAGAATTAAATCATTTTTCTAATTTACCTTCAATTCATTATGATTCAGATAATGAAGAAGATGATATGCAATTAACTGAACAATTTCCTTATATTAGAGAATTTTCAATGGATGTAAGTAATTTATTTGAAAATGGTTATGATTTAGAAGAAGATAAAGAAAATTATGATCCTAATTTAAATAAAGAAGAAGAAGAAGAAGAAATGGAATTAACTGATCATATTATATATAAAGTACAAGAAAAAGAAAAAGAAGAAAAAGAAGAAAAAGAAGAAGAAAAAGAAGAAAGTAATGAAAATAGAATAGAAAATGAAGAAACTAGAGATAATAATTCTCAAGATATGGAATTAACTAAAACAGTTCCTAAAATTATAGAAAAACCAGAATTGACTAAAATAGTAGGAGAAGAACCAATGGAATTAACTCAAACAGTTCCTAAAATTAATAATGAAAAATCAATGGATATTCAAAATGTAAATAATACAGAAATTAATAATGAAGAAAATAATGATGATGATATGGAATTAACTCAAAATATTCCTAAAATAACGAAACAAATTGAGAATGAAGAACCAATGGAATTAACTCAAAGTATACCTAAAATTCAAGTAGAAGAAACTATGGAATTAACTCAAAATATACCTAAAATTCAAGTAGAAGAAACTATTGAATTAAGTTTACCTACAGTTCAACTAGAAAAAGATGAAGAACCAATGGAATTAACTGAAAGTATACCTAGAGTTGAAGTTGATGATATGGAATTAACTGAAAGTGTTCCAAAAATAATAAATCAACAAGAATATGAACAAACAATGGAATTAACTCAAAATATTCAAGTTGAAAAAGATGATGAATTAACTGAAAATATACCTAGAGTTGAAGTTGATGATATGGAATTAACTGAAAGTATACCTAAAGTTCAAGTTTATGAACAAACTATGGAATTAACTGAAAATAAAATTATTGAACAATCAATGGAATTAACTGGAAATATTCGAAATCAATTAGAAACTGTTCAAGAAGAACGTGAACTGGAATTAGAAACATCAAGAATTCAAGAAGATGATGATTATATTATAGAAACTCAAAAATCAACTCAAGATTATAATTCACAAATGGAAATTCGAATGAAATCAAGTCAAATTTCTCAACAAAAGTCAACTCAAGATAATATAGAAACTCAACAAAATTATAATTCTCAAATGGAAATTTCAATTGAACCTATTGAACAAGTTATTACAACAACTATTCCATTAGTTGATTATGATTCAGATGATGATTATGAACCAGTTACATTATCTAAATTTCTTCAAGATATTGGAATTCAATTTTATGATGATTTAATAATTGATCAAAAATCAAAAATTTTATTTGAATCTCAAAAAGAAATTACAATTCATGATTATATTTTAAATAAACCAAATTTAAATTTATTAGCATTATATGATTTTAGTTGTGAAGAATTAAATAAAAATATTTTAGAAGGTAAAAAAGTTTATGATGAATATAATGATACAATTAAAAATAATAATCCAATTATATTTAAAGAATATTATTTAAATGAAAATAATAGAGATGAAATAAATTTTAAAATTCA
Source organism: Insectozyma bohioensis (assembly GCA_030582535.1). Lineage (NCBI taxonomy): Eukaryota > Fungi > Ascomycota > Pichiomycetes > Serinales > Debaryomycetaceae > Insectozyma > Insectozyma bohioensis. The sequence continues at coordinate 30,385 of JAKTXL010000053.1, read as the reverse complement.
ATTAATTAAAGATTTTACAAGATTACAATCTAAAAAAACTTGGTATAATTGGAGAAGTCAATTAACAAAAAATTTAATTGATGAATTAAATTTACAAATTGAAAATTTAATTAATGATAAAGAAAAATTAAATAAAAATTTAAATAAATTAAATGAATTATATAATGAATTAAGAAATTTAATAAAAATTTTAAAAAATAAATTAAATAATTTAATTAAAATTAAAAATCAAATAAATTTATTATCAAATAATGAATTAATAAAATTAAAAAATAATATAATTGAAATTAAACAAAAATTAATTAAATTAAATAATGAATTAAAAGATAAAGAAGAAAAATTAATTAATTTAAATAATAATTTAATTAAATCAATTGATGAAAAAAATAAATTTGAAAATGAATTAATAAAAATTAAAAAATTTGAAAATAAAGAAATTAAATTAATTCATTTTAAATTTTTATTATTACAAAAATTAACAAATATAAATTATTTAAATGGAAAATTTATTTATGATAAATCAATTGAAATTAATTTTAAAAATTTTAATTATTCAATTTATAAAAATAATTTTAAAAATAAAAATTTAATAAATTTTATTTATAAATTTCCAAAAAATTTAAATTTTATAAAATATTGGAAATGGTTAAAAAAATTAGATTTTGATATTTATTGTATATCATTAAAATATCCAATAGAATTAGGTACAACAACTTTAAAAATTGATTGTTTTAATAAAATTATTTTAGAAGGTAATTTAGAGTTGTTGATTCCTTTAAATGAAATTAAATTTAAATCAGATAATAATCAAAGTCTATATATTAATGAGTTGCACCTAAAAATATAGTTGCACTTAAACAAACTATCATAACTAAAACTCCCCATATAGCTAAAATTAATCCACCATATTTACAAAATTTTTCTAAATTTGTTGTTGTAGGTTTAATTAATAAATAACCAAATAATCCAGGTAATATAAAACTTATAGATGTAGAACCAGTTGAACCAACAAATGCTAAAACATGAGCTAAAGATGTAACAGATATAGCTACTAAATAAGAACTTATAACTATAATTGTAGTAATAATATAAAATTTTTTAGTTGTTAAAGGTACAATAATTGGATCATGACCATCAGTATCTTGAGCACCTTCCATTGGAGTTGTTGAAATAAAAGAATCATCATGAATTGAAGATTCACTTATAGAATTTAAAGATTCAATATCTGAATTTAATGAAGTATAACCATTTTCAGTAATTGATCTAATTTTTGAATTTGATACTCCATTAATTAAAAAATGTAAAACATGATTAATTGAACCTCTACAAGGATGACATTGTAATGGGAAAGATAAACTAACCATTAAAACAATACATAATCTACCAATTAATGAACTTATTGAATTTTTTGGATACATTGTTATAATATTTGAATTTACAGAATTACCAAAAGTTAAATAACCAAATATTCCAACTATTAAATAAGATATACAAGCAACTGATAAAGAATTTCGTATAATTATATTTGATTGTCTTGTTTGAGAACCATCTGAATCAGAAGGTTTTAATTCATTTATTATAGCAAACATATTTTGATGACAAGTATAAGCAAATACAAATATTGGAAATGAACTTAAAGTTGATTTAATACTAATTGGACCAATCCAATTAATTTCTGGTTTTTCTTGCTCTTGATCTGTTTGAAAAAAATGTATAATAACTAAACAAATTAAATAACAAACTGAAAATAAAGCTAAAATACTTGTATATTTTAAAGAATCTAATTTTTTTAAATAACTTAAAGGTGTAACAATAAATATCATAAATAAAGTAATCCAAAAATTTCTATTATTTAAAATTTTTATTTCAATATTTAAACTTTCAATAATTTTTGGCATTAAATCTCCAATTACAACAAGATAAGAAATTCCAACACCAAAACATTTTATAGATATAGCTAAATCAAATATTATAGATAAATTAGGATAAGTTAATTGAGCTAAACTAAAATATGATACAAAACCTCTTTGATTTGTATATTTTGCAACTTTATTTTGTAAATATAAACCAAATGATGATGTTAAACAGGAAATAATAATTAATATACAACCAAATATTAAACCATTGGATTTTAAACCATATGGCATAGCTAAGATCCCAGCTCCTATGATTGTGTTTAATAGGTTTATTGAACCAGATTTTATAGTTGCTGTTCCCATTATAGATTGGTTAAAAGTTGTTGATAAAGAAAAAGAAAGAAAAAAATTTGTTGTTATGAATTTAAAGGAATTTTTTAATTGCGCGAAAGAATTTATAAAACAAATTTATATATAAACACAATATAAAATTAGAGATTTTTATTGTTTCTTGGGAATAATAACGAACTCCACAAATAAATAATAGATAAAAAAGAAAATTTAGAAGACTAACCAACCAATAAGGAAAGCAATTAAAATTAAAACTAAAGCAACTGGTAATGAAATACCATTAACATCACCAGATTCAAGTAATGATGATACACCTGAACCTTTTGAAGATGCAGCTCTTTCATTTTCATCTAATTTAGATGATAATGTTCTAACTTGTCTTGCTAATGCTTCTAATTCACGTTGTAATTCTGGTGATGGTTGTTGAACTTGTTGTTGAGGGGCAGCATAATTTTGTTGATAATGTTGTTGTTGTGGTTGTTGTTGTTGTTGAGGTGGTTGTTGATATTGTTGTTGTTGTTGTGGTGGTTGATATTGTTGTTGTTGTTGAGGTGGTTGTTGTTGATAACTTGATGTATAAGATTGATTATTATTATTATTATTAACTGATGAAGTATCATTAAATGATCTATCTCTATTATCTGAATTAAATGATGAATCACCATTTGAAGCATGTTGAGTTTGATTATAACCTGAATTACCAATAATTCCAGCACCACCTAAAGCAGCACCAGCAGCTGCAACTGCTGCACCTGTATGATGGTTATTATTATTATTATTTGTGTGTGATGTAGATTGTTGTGGTTGTGTAGATTGTTCTTTATCAGGACCAATAACATAATTAACTCTTAATTTTTTAGAAACTAATTGAGATTTATGTTGAGATTCTAATTGTGACCAAGAATCACCAACTTTTGAAGGATCTGATAAATTTGGAGCAGGTAAAGAAACTAATAAAAATTTATCTTTACATTTATAATCATGAGGTAAAGGTTGTGAAAATCCTTGTAAAATAATTGAAATTTGTAAAGAATCACCAGGTTGAATAATTGAAGCATTTGGACGTACACAATATAATTTAGGAGCAGTTGTTTTAACTTTAAAAGCCAATGGAGTATTTGTTGGATTTGATAATGTTAAATATTCAGTAGTTTGTTTGGTAAATGAACCTAGAGGATAGATTGTTAGTAGAAAGATTGATTAAAGAAGTTAAGGAGATAACATACCAGTGAATTCTAATACATTTGGTTGAACTTCCATGTTGATAATTGATTGATTGAATTGGAAGGAAGGAAAGAAAAGAAGTTGATAAATTTCTATTTTTTTTGGTTGTCTGTTTTTTTCTTTTTTTGATTTTGTTGTTAAGATTTTGCTGTGCTTTTTTTGTTGTGTTTCTGTGTGACTTTTTTTTTAGTTACTTTTAGTTTTTTTTGCTATTCAAACAGAATATGATTTTTTTTCACTTTCTTTTCACTTTTATTTCAATCTCCTCAAATTCAGATCAGAAGTAGAAATGGAAGTGTAATAGAAGTAAGAGGTTATGTTGTAGAGATTACATTACATTACGTTACGTTGATTGTCTTGTAGCAATTAATTTAAAACAATCTTATTTGTGGAGATAATTTTCAACTAAAAAATTGATTACTCTTTTAAGAGATTTTTTTTATTTCTTATTTTTGAACGAACTTTAATTTTTTAACATATGAAATTTTTCAACCAGAACCAAACAACTAAAACTAAAACTAAGACTAAGACTAAACTAAAGAAAGAGATGAAAGATAATAATCTTAACTTCAGTTAATGTTATTATTCTAACCCCACCAATTATCAATATTTCTTTATTTTATTTCAATTATTGCAAAAAATCTTTCATTTAAACTTTCTTAATTTTTCATATTCTAAATTTTTCATATTCTAAATTATTTTTCTATTTAAGTTGATATTGATAATTGGAACCCCAAGTAAGAAAAATGTAAAAGGGGTTTTTTTCTTTTTCTTTTTCTTTCAGAAGATAATTTTCCATTTCGGTTTCTATTTCGTTTTCCATTTCGTTCCGGTAAAATGGAAATTTATTATCCAGTGCCAGAGGCTTCGTTTCACTTCGTTCTACTTCGTTTTACTTCGTACTTATTTCCTTCCATTCGTACCTACTTCGTTCTACACTTTTTATAAAAATTCTGTCAATTTCTTTTTTTTCTTTCTCTATTTAATAATCATCACCTTTTGTTACAACTTCTTTTTTATGTGGATGTAATAATATTGTATGTTCATATTGTGCTGTATAACTACCTTTTTTATCAACTATTGGTGGATAATCTTCAACAATTCCTGCTCTAACTAATTGATTTAATGCAAATAAATATTTATCTTCTCCTGTTCTTTCTAAATATCTTCTACACCATGGTAATGTACCAAAATTTGTTTTAATAGTATTTAATAAATCTTTTGATCTTTCTGGTACTTTAATTTGTTCAATATTTGAATTCATTGCATAATGTGAACATTCACCTTCTGGTAATACATATCCATTACCTGTTGAACCAAAAGTTTCTATAGCAAATGTTTCACCTTCTTCCATTTTTGTCATATCTCCATTTGCTATAATTGGTACTGTTTTACCTGAATGTATAATATAATCTCCAATATTATGACCATTTAAATTTTTTATACATTTTATTGGTAAAATTTTCCCATTTTCTTCCATTTCATAACTTTCCATAACTTCTTGTATAGCTGCTCCAATATCATTTAATCTAACATCTATACCAGCTTCTTTTATACCTGTATATGTAGCTTCTTTAACAGCTTTCATTATAACATCATATTTTCCATCTTCATTAAAAGTCATTGTAAATGCTGCATCACATATACGACCATTTACATGAACTCCAATATCAACTTTCATTATATCATCTTTATTTAAAATTAATTTATCACCAGAATTTGGTGTATAATGAGCTGCAACATGATTTAATGATAAACCTGTTGGAAAACCAATACCTTGTTTATAAGGATGATCATTATTTGAATAAGTTCTAATTGAATCTTCAATTAAATTTGCAATATCAATCATTTTCATACCTGGTTTAATTGATGATTGAGCTTTTTTACGAACTCTACGATGAATTTCTGCTCCTTTTCTAAAATCTTCCCATTTATTTTGTGATTGACGATCTAAATATCTTTTTTCTTCATCTGTTGTACGATATGAATTTATTTCTAAAGGATATTCCATCCATTGACCTTCTGGAAAGATACCTTCAGGATATGATTGATCAATTGAAACTAATTTTTTTTTCTTGTTATTTTTCTTCTTTTTCTTTTTAGGATCTTTTAATTCAGTAGATTCTTCTTTAGGTTCTTCTTCTACTTTCAATTCATCTACTTTCAATTCATCTACTTTTTTTTCAATTTCTGACATTTTTGTTTAAAGAAAGTGATGAAGAGGAAAAAAAGAAAAAATTTACAACCCGATGAAATTAAAGAGAAAAGGTCTCCGAAATTACATACACACGACTTTAATAACCTTTAATAATTAATTTATACATTTCTTTAGTCTTTTGAATCATTATGATTATTAAATAATACTTTATTAAAATTAATTAATTTCCCATCAACTTTATTCTTTGGAGTTCCACCTAATAAATTATTAAAATCAGGAGTTTTTAATAAATTTTTATTTAATACTGACCCTGGGGATGGTGTAAAAATATTTACATAATCACTCATATTGAAACCTGTAGGAGTTAATGTTAACCCTGATGAAGGTAATCCATTATTTAATAAAAATGGTGTTAATCTATTTTGAGGAGTTTTTGAAATATTTGAATGTTGTGTAATTACTCTTTTTGGTGTGACTGGTGTTATAAATTGTGGTGGTGATTGTTGTGTAATTATTGGTTTAGAAGGTTTTGCTGGTGAAGGAGATGTTGCTAAATATAATAATAAATCAGCACCTTCATTATCATTATATTGTTTTGGAGTTTTTAATATATTATTATTGTTAGGTAGTTCTTTTTTACTTAATATTGGAGTTGTTTGTTGTTGTTCTTTTTGTTGTTCTTTTTGTTGTTCTTTTTTATTTGTTAAATCTAATGAAGGTTTTAAACTTTTCTTATTATTTATTTCTTCTAATATCATTTTAGATTTTCTTATCTTTGTTGGAGATTCTTGTTCTTGTTTTAAAGGTGATGATGATAAATATATAGCTGCTGGTGTTCGTATATGAGTTGGAGATTTATTATTTGGTGAATATAATAAAGGAGATGATGAAGGACTTGAATCTTTATTTAATTTATAACTTTTTAAAGGTGAAGATTTTGGTATATGAGTTTTTAAATTTGTTGGTGATAAAGATTGTTTTGCAGTTAAACCTGCTTTTGATAATTTTTTTTTTAATTGTTTAGCTATTTTTTCTAATTCTTCTTTTTTTAAAGGTGTTTTAACACCATTTGTAGTGGTGGTTGTTGTAGTAGTTGTACTAGTAGTCATTAATGAAAAGAAGTAATGAAGTAAAGAAGGAAAGTTAAGTTGAAAGGAGTTGTTTTAATTGATGAGAGTAAATTTTTTTTCTATAAATTTAAGCTGGTAAAATAAAAATTGTAACGCGTTGTAAAAAATTAATTTGTCTGAATTAGGAAATCTAATTGAAACAATTTAAATTAAATTATTTGATTCCCATTCCATCCAGATAACAAGAAGAATGTAATTAGGATGTAATTAAGAATTAAGAATTGAGAGACGGCTTAAGTTGCTATTCAAAATAAGTTCAACTAATTCTTTTATTATTTCAAATTATTGAGTTAAAATTGTTAAAAAAAGTCAAAATTTTCATCTTTTTCTTAAATTTTTTTCATTTATTATTATCATTCATTTCCATTTCATTCATTTATTATCATTATCATTTATTTATTATCATTTCAATCATTTATTGAAGGTTGTTCTTTAATTGTAATTTTATTGTCATTTCCATTGTCAATTTTCATTGTCATTTTTCTTTTTTTCTTTTCGCATTTCGCCGTTTTTTTTTTCACTATCAACAGATCAACACTTTCTATCAACACTTTCTATCAATACTTTCTATCAACACTCTTCATTATGTATTTGATAATAGGTTCTTTCATCACTTTATGTATCCTTTATCAATTCATTAATACAATCCTTCCTCATTATTTATTAATTCCAACTCAAAATTGGAAAGATAAAATTTTAAAAGTTATTGAATATCCAAAACCAATTTATTTAAAAATTGGTTATAAAAGATCAAGTTTTAGAAGAAGATTAATATTAGCAAGTAAATTACCTTCATTTTATAATAATTATACTAATAATAAATTAAAAATTTATCCAAATGATTATAATAAAGATTTTATAGAAGAAATGAGAAGAAGAGATATAAATGATCCACAACGTAAAATTTTATATGGATTTTTTCATCCTTATGCAAATAATGGTGGAGGAGGTGAAAAAGTTTTATGGCAAGCTATAAAAGCTACACAATTTGATGATAAAAATATTTGTATTATTTATACAGTTAATTATGAATCACCAATTGAAATTTTAAAAAAAGTTGAACAAAAATTTAATTTAAAATTTGATTCAAAAAGAATTGTTTTTATTTATTTAAGAAGATTTAATAATTTAATTGATAGTAATTATTGGAAAAATTTTACTTTAATTGGTCAATTATTTGGTACAATTTTATTAACTTTAGAATCAATATTTGAATTATCACCAGATATTTGGATTGATACTCAAGGTTTACCAAGTAGTTATTTAGTTATTTATTATATTTTAAAAATTCCAATATTATCTTATACTCATTATCCAATTTTACAAGAAGAAATGTTTAATAAATTAAAAAGAAATAATTTAAAAAATTTTATAAAATATTATTATTGGAAATTCTTATATTTATTTTATATTTATTTAGGTACAAAAATTGATATAACTTTAGCAAATGGTTCATGGACTTTTAATCATTTAATAAAAATTTGGAAATTTAATAAAATTTTAGGTAATAAAATTGAAATTTTATATCCACCATGTGGAAATTTTGAAAAAAAAAATGATAAACCAAAGAATAATAAAATGATTTATTTAGCACAATTTCGTCCTGAAAAACGTCATTTATTAATATTAAATGAATTTAAAATATTTATAAAAGATTTTCCAAATTCTTTAAGTTTAATTTTTGCAGGTTCAACAAAAAATGATCCAACTACATTAAATATTTTAAAAGAAAAAGTTAAAGAATTAGATTTGGTTAATTATGTTGAATTTATTGTTGATAGTTCTTATGATAATATTATAGATTTATTATCAACAAGTAAATTTGGTTTAAATGCAATGTGGAATGAACATTTTGGTATTGGAGTTGTTGAATATATGGCAAATGGTTGTATCCCAATAGTTCATGCATCTGCAGGACCTTTATTAGATATTGTAAAAGGAAATTGGATAAATGATTATCAAAATGAATGTGGATTTTTTTTTAAAAGTTATGAAGATCCTGATTCAACAAATGATTTAAAATATTTAATTGATGGTAAAGAAAAGAAATTTCCAACATTTAATGAATTATTATCATTAATTATTCAAAATGATTATGATTATGATTTGATGAGAGAAAATGGTAGAAAACAAATTGATAAATTTTCAAATGAATCATTTAATAAAAATTGGATAAATTATTTAAAAGAATTGGATATTTTAGAGAAAAAGTATAGAGAAGAAAGAAGAGGTAAAATCGAACAAGTTTATTAGTCGTGTATAGATCAAAATAGTTTTTCTATTTTTAACGTGTTAATTTCTTGAAAAAAAATTAAAATCAACAACAACCAACAAATCAAACCATGAAGTTAGATGTTGTTAAACAATTCTCTACAAGATCTGATAGAGTTAAAGGTATAGATTTCCATCCTACTGAACCTTGGATTTTAACAACTTTATATAATGGGAAAATTGAAATTTGGTCTTATTTAACAAATTCATTAATTAAATCAATTCAAGTTACTGAATTACCTGTTCGTACAGGTAAATTTATTGCAAGAAAAAATTGGATTGTTGTTGGATCAGATGATTTTCAAATTAGAGTTTATAATTATAATACTGGTGAAAAAATTATTCAATTTGAAGCTCATCCTGATTATATTAGAAGTATTGCTATTCATCCAACAAAATCATATATTTTAACTTCATCAGATGATTTAACAATTAAATTATGGAATTGGGATAATAATTGGAAATTAGAACAAACTTTTGAAGGTCATCAACATTATGTTATGTGTGTTAATTTTAATCCAAAAGATCCAAATACTTTTGCTTCTGCATGTTTAGATCGTACTGTTAAAATTTGGTCTTTAGGTTCTTCTCAACCAAATTTTACTTTAATTGCTCATGATTCAAAAGGTGTAAATTATGTTGATTATTATCCTCAAGCTGATAAACCTTATTTAATTACTTCATCAGATGATAAAACTATAAAAGTTTGGGATTATCAAACAAAATCTTGTATAGCAACTTTAGAAGGTCATTTATCAAATGTTTCATTTGCAATTTTTCATCCAGAATTACCTTTAATTATATCTGGTTCTGAAGATGGTACAATTAGATTTTGGAATTCAAATACTTTTAAATTGGAAAAATCTATAAATTATAGTTTAGAAAGAGTTTGGTGTATTTCAATTTTAACAAATTTTGTTGCATGTGGTTTTGATTCTGGTTTTGTTATAATAAAATTAGGTAATGAAGAACCTTTATTTTCATTAGATTCAAATAATAAATTAATTTATACAAAAAATTCAGAAGTTTTTCAATCAATTATAAAACCAAATAATTTAGAAGGTTTAAAAGATGGTGAATCATTAAATTTACAACAAAGAGAATTAGGTTCAATTGAAATTTTCCCACAAAGTTTAAATCATTCACCAAATGGTAGATATGCAGCTGTTTGTGGTGATGGTGAATATATTATTTATACTGCATTAGCTTGGAGATCAAAAAATTATGGTAAAGCATTAGATTTTGTTTGGAATAATCATGATACAAGTGCTGCATGTTCATTTGCTATAAGAGAATCTTCAACTTCAATTAAAATTTTTAAAAATTTTCAAGAAAATTTTATATTAGATTTAATTTATCAAGCTGATAAAATTTTTACAGGTAAATTATTAGGTGTTAAACTGGAAGGTTGTATATCATTTTATGATTGGGAAAATGGGAAATTAGTTCGTAGAGTTGATATAGATGGTGAAATTACAGATATAATTTGGTCAGATAATGGAGAATTGGTTATAATTATTGGTACTGAATCTTATATGTTAAGTTATAATCAAGAATTATTTGAAGAAGATTTAATTAATAATAATTTAGATCCAGAAGAAGGTTCAGAACAATCATTTGAAGTTGAACATACTTTAACAGATTCAATATTATCAGGTAAATTTATTGGTGATGTTTTTATTTATACAACTTCAAATACAAATCGATTAAATTATTTTGTTGGAGGAGAAATTATAAATTTAGGACATTTTGATCATAAATTTTATATTATTGGTTTTAATAATGATAAATTATTTTTAATTGATAAATCATTTGATGTTATATTATGGTTTGTAAATTCAAATATTTTAGAATTACAAACTTTAGTTTTAAGAGGTGATTTAGAAGATAATAAAGATATTAAATTAGATGAATTATCTGAAGATTATAAACAAATTATATCAAATTTATCAAAAACTGAATTAAATCAATTATCAAGATTTTTTGAAAAATTAAATTATTTATCATTATCATATTCATTATCACAAGATTTTGATTCAAAATTTCAAATATCTTTAAATCAAGATAATTTACAACAAGCTTATGATTTATTAATAAAAGAAAATTTATTACTGAATTTTCATAAATGGAAAAAATTAGGAGATTTAGCAATGAAAAATTGGAATATAAAATTATCACAAGAATGTTTTTGGTTAGCAAAAGATTATTCATCTTTATTATTATTATTATCATCAACAAATAATAAAAAAGAATTAATTAAATTGGCAGAAGAATGTGAAATTAAAGGGAAATATAATATAGCATGGCAATCATGGTGGTTAATTGGTGATGTTGAAAAATGTTTTAATTTATTAATTAAAAGTGAAAGATATCCAGAAGCAACAATGTTTGGAAAAAATTATGGATTAGATATAAATGAAGTTATTAAATTGTGGAAAGAAAGTTTAAATAAAAAAAATAAAGGGAAAGTAGCAGAATTATTAATCAATGAAGAAAGTGAAAGTGAAACTTTAATTGATTTAAAAGAAAATGGGAAAGTAGAAGAAGAAGTAGTAAAAGAAGAAGTAGAACCTACTGAAAGAGAAGCTTTAGATGAAGATGAAGAAGGTTTAATTCAAGAAGTTAAAGAATTAAAAATAGATGAAGAAGGTGTAAAAGAAACAGAAATTGAATCTGAAGAAAAAGTATAACACTGTATAATACAACATTTAAAATTGAGATTACTCTTTATCAACTATATACTCTTTAACTTTTTATTTTATAAACATCTCTAACATTAACATCTTTCTTTTCTTTACATAAAAAATAAATTTCATCTTTTTTTTCATAATCAATTATATTATTAAATATTAATTTTAATTTATTATAATATAATTCAGTTTCTTTTTTATTTGATTCAATTCTAATTAAAAATTTCCCATTTGGTTTTAATAAATTTATTGTTAATAAAGTTGATGCATCAGCTAAATCAATTGAATTTGTATTTAAACCTTTATTATTTAAAAATCTTAAATGAGGATTAGTTTCTGTATGATCATAAAATCCAGAAATTTGTTTAAAAGGTTTTGATAAATCAGATAATATTAAATCAATTCTATAATCTTTAATAATTTTAGTCTTTTGTTGTTCTTTTGTAAAATATGAATCAATTTCATTAATTTCTCTTAAATTTTTAAAATGATTTATAATTAATTCATGACTTGATTTTGAAAATATATTCCCTTGTAAAGTTGATATCCCATTTGGTGGTGATTTAAATAATAAATCAAATCCTAATATATTTGATTTTTTATAAATTTTATCAGGTTCTATTTTAAATTGTTGTGATAATTTATAACGAAGATATTCTAACCAATTACCTGGGGCATACCCAATATCTAAAACTTTAGTTTGTTTATTTATTATACCATATTTATTATCTAATTCTTTTAATTTATTCCAATGAAGGATATTATTATATTCTAATAATTGTGCTTTACTTATTGATGGTAACTTCTTCATTGATTAAAGAAGAAGAAAAAGTGGTGTTTAAAAAAGTTGTAGCCCTAAAAATCAGGTGACTGATTTTTTTATGGAACTTTTTTTTTTTTTTGTTCTCTTCTTTAAATTTCCAATCCTCTTCTCACTTTTTTTTTTTCAACCTTTTCTTCTCTTTCTTCATCCTTGTCGAATCAATTAATATTACCAATTACTTTGGGAGACTATGTCTAAAATTACTTCATCTCACGTTAGAGAAAACGTTAAAAAATTATTAGAACATTCTAATGAAACTAAAAAGAGAAACTTTTTAGAAACTGTTGAATTACAAGTTGGTTTAAAAAATTATGATCCTCAAAGAGATAAACGTTTCTCTGGTTCATTAAAATTACCTCAAGTTCCAAGACCAAATATGACTATTTGTATTTTTGGTGATGCTTTTGATGTTGATAGAGCTAAATCTTTAGGTGCAGATGCTATGTCAGTTGATGATTTAAAAAAATTAAATAAAAATAAAAAATTAATTAAAAAATTAGCTAAAAAATATAATGCATTTATTGCTTCAGAAGTTTTAATTAAACAAATTCCAAGATTATTAGGTCCAACTTTATCAAAAGCTGGTAAATTTCCAACTCCTGTTTCTCATAATGATGATTTATATAGTAAAGTTACTGATGTTAAATCAACTATTAAATTTCAATTGAAAAAAGTTTTATGTTTAGCTGTTGCCGTTGGTAATGTTGAAATGGATGAATCTATTTTAGTTAATCAAATTATGATGGCTGCTAATTTCTTAGTTTCATTATTAAAGAAAAACTGGCAAAATGTTGGTTCTTTAGTTATTAAATCAACTATGGGTCCATCATTTAGAATTTATTAAATAATTTATAATTAATATATAATTTAATATTTTAACTCAAAAAAGTTAAAACTCTAAAACTCTAAAACTCTTTAATTTTGATTTAGTTATTTTGCAACAACGTTTTTTATTCCTATTTACTTCTACAGTTTTATTTTAAATTTGTTTTATATTAAAGATTCCTTCCTATTTACTATTTTTCTTTTTATTCTTTTTATTATGTTTCTTACTCAGTAATACAATTTTTTTATGAAATGGACTTGTTAATTTTCCTTCAATATTATTCATATTAAAAAATTCTTTATCTAAATCATCTCCAACACTTTCTAATTTTGCTTGTTTACCACCATAATATTCTTCATGTGAATGTAATGAAAAATTTAATTCTTTTAAATCTTTTTCTAAATTAAATTCATCTATTGATAAATTTTTATTTATCATTGCATTTTTAATTTGTTCTTGTCTTGATTCTGGTAAATGATTTAATGTATATAAATCTTTATTAAATATTCTACTTTGTTTTAAATTTAATATTTCCCATTTATCATCAATTAATATTGGTGGAGGATTTATAAATAATAATTTCCCATTAACATAATCTTTTAAAATATATCTTGAAGCTCTTGATTCATCTGCTGATCCAAAACCTTGTGTCATATAACCTCTTGCTCTTGCATAAGCATTTAATAATTCTCTTGCTGTTGGATATTCACCATTCCCACCATCTTCTATTTTTGTTATTGGTATATGAATCCCATATAAAGCTTCTAAATAAAATTTAGGAATTCTTTGACAAACTAATGAAATTGGTGGTATATGTTCTCTTAATTGATCAATTGGTAAAACACCATTACAAACTAATTCTGCATTTGTATAAGCAAAATTTGGGAAAACTAAACCAGGACAATCACATAATAAAATATTTGGTGTTAAATGAATAGTTTGAAAATGTTTTGTTTTACCAGGAGTTGAAGAAACTGAAACTTTTTTTGATCCAACTAATGCATTTATAGTTGAAGATTTACCAACATTTGGATAACCAACTAAACCAATTTCTAATTTTTCAATTGAAGGTGAAGAATCAATAAATAATTTTTCTAATTCATCAATTTTTAAAATTTTTATATCTTCTTCATCTTCTTCTTCATAATTAACATCTTCTTCTCCTTCTAATGATTCATTTGCTTTTGATGCACTAAAAAATGAATATTTTATATTTTTAATTTTAAAATAATTTGCCCATGAAATTCTTTGTTCTTTTGTTAATAAATCTGCTTTATTAACTAATAATAAATTATTTTTATTTTCATTTTTAACATAATTTTCTAAATCTATTGATCTAAAAAATAATGGATTTCTTGCATCAACAATTTGAACAATTAAATCACATCTTTCAACAACTCTCCATAATTGTTTCCAAACTTCTAAATTTCTTTCAAATGGTGTTAATAATAAATCATTATTTTCTGTTAATGAAGCTAATTCTCTTCTCCAATTTAAAAATGATAAATTTTCTTGTCTATCAATTTCTAATTTACTTTGATTTTTATTCCATTTTGGTCTTTTTGGTATAGTTAATTTATTTTCAAATAACATATGTTTTTGTCTCATTGCTAACATTTCATCAGTACTTAATAATCCAGAAGTTTGAATTAAATTTGTATTACCAACTTTAATAATTTTAACTTGATTATTTTTATCAGCTGTAAAATCTGTATCAGCTAATTGAGCTGTACTTAAAAATTCATCTAAAGCATTTTCTTGAGTAACTGATCTTAATTTAACCCAATTTGGATCTCTTTTATCAGTTGTAAATCTCATTTCACCATCTGGTAAATATTCAATTTTATTTTCTTTTAATCTTTGATTTGCAATACTTCTACCTAAACCTATTTCATTTTTATTTTTATGATGAACGGGTTTTGGACCTTTTGGAGCTTTCCATTTCTTTTGTTCAGGGTGTAAAGGTATTTTATTTTCCATAATTAATTTTACTTGATTGTTAAGAGTGTAATTAAAGTGAATTTATTTTTTTTTATCTCATCGAAAAAGAGAACTTCATAGAAATTACTAAAAATTATTTATTTAATTAAATATATTGTGATAACCATTTAAAAGCTTCTCCATAACCTGATCTCATAACAACTGAAACCATAAATACTTCAATAGGTCTTGAACCTTCTGGTAATTTACCACTATCTTTACCAGTTGTATTATATAAACCTAAAGCATTTTTTAATTCCATTTCTCCAACTGCTGTTGGTACATCAATTTTATTACCTAATATAACAAATGGTACATGACTTAATTCTTCAATTTTAAATAAACTTTCTAATTCAGCTTTTGATTCAGCAAATCTTTCTGGATCGGCTGCATCAACTAAAAATACAATTCCATTAACTTCTGGAAAATAATCTTTCCATAATCTTCTTGCTTGTTGATGTCCACCTAAATCAAATGTTGTGAATCTAACTGATCCTATAGCTAATTCTTCTGATGTTGGATGTAATGTTGGTTGTAAAGTTGCTAATCTATCATTTTTTAACATATGTAATAAAGTTGTTTTACCAGCATTATCTAAACCTAAAAATAATAATTTGGCATGTTTATTCCAAAGACCAAGTGATGAAAGTACATCAGTAACTAATAATTGTTAGTATGAAGTCGAATAAAGGGTTTGATTAATTATACATACACCAATCTAAAACCCACATTGTTGAAGAAGTTGTTGATTTGTTCAAAAAAAAAAAAAAAAAAAAAAAAAAAAAAAAAAATGAAACGTAAGAGAAAAAAAATAACAAACGATAAAATGAAGATTGCAAAAGATTTATTTATTTATTTATTAAATGATCAATTTAATTAATATACCTACAATTATTATTAAAGGAATCCAATTAATTCCCTTCTTTTCTTTCTTTGATGCTTCTTCTAAATTTTTAACAAATTGTTTACTTGTTTCATCTCTTGAAAAATTATTTAAAACTCTATTATAACCATTTTTACCTAAAATTTGTTTAACTTTTTCATCTTCATTATAATAATTTATCATAATTTTTGCCCATTTTTCATAATCACCTTCTTCTGTAAAACCAGTTGCTTCATTTAAATTAT
Source organism: Insectozyma bohioensis (assembly GCA_030582535.1). Classification (NCBI taxonomy): domain Eukaryota; kingdom Fungi; phylum Ascomycota; class Pichiomycetes; order Serinales; family Debaryomycetaceae; genus Insectozyma; species Insectozyma bohioensis. The sequence goes on along the minus strand of JAKTXL010000053.1, from coordinate 13,948 downwards.
TATCTTTATAATTTATAATAGTTTCTAATGGACCACCAAAATTAATTGCTAAAACAGGTTTTTCATATAACATACTTTCAACAGGTACAATACCAAAATGTTCTCTTGGTGGAGTATATAATAATAATTCACAACTTTTAATTAATGAAATTTTTAAAGAATTTTTAATTGATGGTAAAAATAATACATCAGTTGAAGGTGGCATTATAATTAATTTTCCTCTTATAGTAAAATTTGTTAATTTTAATTCATCACATAATTTAATTAATTCATTTAAATATTCAACATTTTCTAAAATTCTTGAATCATAACCTCCTGCTATAACTAATCTTGGTTTCCCAGTAATTAATTTTTTCAGTTTTGCAAATGATTTAATTGCTAATTCAATATTTTTTGATCTTTCAAATCTATTAATTGATAAAAAAAATTTACTACTTTTAAAAAATGATGAAATATCTTCAACTTCTTGAATTGTTGTATCAACACATGGATAAATAATATTTGGTGGAGGTAAATTAAAAGTTTCATGATAAATTGATTTTGTAAAACTTGAATTAACAACAATTTGATCACTATAACCTGTTGACCATTCTTCAATTTTATCAAATGGAATTCTATATAAAGATTTAATTAAAGTTGATCTTTTAGTTAATAATTGATCTGGAAAATGACAATAAAATAAAATTCTTGAATTTTTTGAACTAAATAAATTTATTAAAGGAATACAAAATGATAATTGATCAACAATAAAATAATCATAATTTTTAATTTCACCAATTAAAATTAATTTTAAAATTAAATAAAATTGTCTTAAAATTGCAAATAAAATATGAAATTTTTTTAAAAAATTTGTTGGTAAAAAATCTCCAAAAATTTTAACATTTAATTGATGAACTTCATCAAAACAATGAGAATAATCACAATGGGAAGTATAAATTGTGATATCATTACCTAAGGATTGAAGTCCACAAGCTGCATCAACAACTAAACGTTCTGCTCCACCAATTCCAAGATCTGGATGAATAAATGCAATCTTCATTGATGAAAGGAAAGAAAGAAAAGAAAATTAAAAATAAAAAAAAAAAAAAATAAAATAAAAACAACAACTTGCAACTTACAATAAAATACGATACAATTAACAACTAACAACTAATAACTATTAAAAGAAATACGGTTTGTTTGATTTACTAAAGTTCAATACTCTATTTAAAGCTATTCATTTAAGCAATTCCAATTTTTGTTGCAATTTTTGCAACGTGTCAAACGTGTTAAATTTGGCCCTACGTCGTTGTAAATTTAGCCCTGCGTCGTTCTATCCTTGGCCCTATTTCGTTTTTTGGCCCCAGGAAACTTTTATAAACACAAACACGTCCAATTAAAGAAGATTCAACAATTAAAGATTGAATTCAGAGTTAATATTTATTCATTCTTATTCTTCTTCTATAAACTTCTTTACTTTTTCAATTTGTTCTTCTCTTAATAATTTTTTTTTCAATTTTTCTGCTTTTCTATCAAATTTTATATCTTCTGGATTAAATCCTCCTTCTTTACTACCCCAAACAGCCCATTCAGGAGTTTCTTCAATATAATCTATATCTGTAAAAGATTCACCACTTTCTAATAATTCAAAAAACTTTTTATAATCAATATGTGTAAACCATTTATTATTAATTTTAAATTTTGTATCAGCAATTAATATACAACATGAATGTGCATGTTCTGCAGCAATTTCATAATTTAATTTTCTATTTTGTAATTCTTTTGTTAAATTTTCAACAAATTCTTTACATTCTTCATAAAATGGTATATTTTGCATTGTTAATGGATTATTTGATGTTCCACAAAAAGTTGCACCTTTAACTTCAATTTGTGAAGGTCTTGCTCTTTCAACCATATCTGCATAAGATTCAATATCATTCATATTAAAACCTTTAACTAATGTTAATCTAAAAACTGTTCTTTGATGAGATTGAACTGTTCTTAAAATATCTAAACATGACATTAATCTTTCCCAAAAATCTCCATTTAATGGACGATCAACTTTTTTTAAATCTGATTTATTTGGTGCATCAATACTAACATAAAGTTGAGTAACTTTCTTTAAAGCTCTTAAATTATCAGGATGTTGAGCATTACAAACTAAAAATGATGAAATATGATCTTTATGTAATAATTCAACAAATTCATTAATATAAGGATAAAAAATTGGTTCACCAACTAATGATAATGCACAATGTTTAACTTTTTTAGCTTCTTCAAATCTATCTAATTGAATTCCAGGTATACCTTTCATTTGTTTAATTTTTTGATAATGACCTTCTAAAGCACCTTGAAAAACTTTTTCTGGAGGATCTAATTCCCATCTCCAATTCAGTTTTGCTACAGGATTTGTACCATGTCTCCAACAAAATACACATTTATTTGAACAAGCTAATGAAGGAGTTGTTTCCATACATAAATGAGATTTAATACCATAAAATGCAAATTTATAACATGAACCTCTACCTCTTAAAGCACTTTTTGTCCATCTACAAATTTTAACACCTGAATGGGAACCAACTATTGTATAACCTTGTTTTGTTAAAGATTTATAAGTTGGGGAATTTTTAGCAACCATTTCTTTATTTGTTTTACCAATATCTTCAACATCAACTAAAGTTTCATCAGAATCAGAATCTTCTGATTCGATAATTTCTGTTGTTGTTAAATTTTTTAAACCATTAATCCATTTATCTTCTAAATCATCTTTATCAAGTTGACCTAAAGGATAAATTCTTTTCCCACCTAATTTACTTAACCATTTATCAACTAATTTACTTTGATAACAAAATTTATCTTCATAAGAAGAATCTCCTAAACCTAAAACACTAAAACCATTTAATTTATTTAAAGGAAATTTATCAATTCTAAAATCATTACTTGTTTCTTGTAAATGTTCAATAAAATAATCTATTGGAGAATCTGTTTCATAAGAAGGTAAGATTAATAAATAAATTGCATTTGAAGGAACTTTTAAAAAATATTCTTCTAAATCATCAACATCATCATCTAAACTTAATAATTTTGAAGGAATTAAAGATGATAATTTTTCTGCAATTTTTTTAGATCTACCTGTTAAAGTTGTATAAAAGATATAAATATCTGAAGATGATAAATCTTGTTTTTTAAAAACTTTTGGAATTCTTTTACCTCTGGAACGTAGTTTAACTGATGTATTTTTTACATTTTTTACATTTTTAGTAGTTGTGAAATCAACAGCATAAATTGGTGATTGTTTCTTTGGTTCTTTTAAAATATATTTAAGAACATAAATTAATACAACTATTGTCCATCTACCTCCTGATATTAAATATGTTAAACAACATGTAAATAATAAAACTGATGAATTCATTGGTAAAGAGTAAAAGATACAAAAAAATAAAAATTTTCAGTTGCATTATCAAATTCGCATCGAATTTAACGAATCAAGAAATTTGATTACTAAGAGAAAATTATTAACTTATTTATTCACTTATTTATTCACTCATCAGGATGAAACATCCTTCATATAAAATTAAATTTACACTAAATAATTGTTTTGGTGGATACATTTCATCTCTTGTTTCAAGATTTGGAAACATTTGAGCTAATCTAACTAATAAATATGAAGCTTGAGTTAAAGCAAATTGTTGACCTAAACAAACTCTTGGACCTCCATTAAATGGTAAATATGTCCAACCAGGTTTTGTAATTGTTTCCCAACGTTCTGGACGAAATACATCAACATCTTCACCAAAATATTCTTTTGTTCTATGAAGATTAATAACTTTATAAATAACTGTTTGATTTTTTGCAACAAATATTGGTTTTAAACCATCTTTACCTCCACCTCTTGGTAATACTAAATCTTTTTTAGCAATTCTAAAATTTAATGGTAAAGTTGGATACATTCTTAAAGTTTCATTAATAATAAATCTTAAATATTCACATTTTTTTAATGATTCAAATGTAATTTCTTTAAAATTTGCAACTTCTTGTTTTAATTTTTCCCAAACTCTTGGATTTCTTGCTAATTCATAAAATATAAATGATATTAATGAACCTGTTGTATCTCTACCAGCTAATAAAACATTTAATATTTGATCTAAAACTATTTCTTTTTTATTACCTTTCATAATTTCATATAATAAATAAAATTTATCTTTTGAAGCTTCTTCAAATTCTTTTTCTGATAAATTAAATGCTTTATCAACATAATATTTACAAAATTCTCTAACTTGATCTGATTGTTTTTGACCTTCTCTATTATAAATTAACCAATAAAGTTTTTGAGCAAAAGATCTTGATGATATCCATTTTTGACTACCTTCAATAGCTTTTCTAAATCCATATCCTGCATCTGTTTCATGAATATAATTTAATCCAATTGTTTCATCATATAAACAATGATTACTTTGTCCTAATAAAAATTCAGTTGTTACATCTAAAGTATATCTAAACATTAAATCTTGAAAATCAAAAGTATTTCCCTTGGTGTTTCTAATATGTTTTGCCATAATTTGTAAATGAAATTCTAACATTTCAACTTGTTTAATATGTTCTCTTGCAAATTGTGGTCTTAACATTGATCTTGAATGTTTCCATGCTTCACCATCTGCTGTAAATATACCAAATCCAAATAATGGTTTTAATTGTTGATATCTTAAACCAATTGAAAAATCATCAAATTTTGTACTTAATAATGCTTTAATATTTTCAGGATCAAATGTTACAATTGGTGTATTAAATGCTGCATGTCCACAATATGTCATTGGTAACCAACTATAATTTTTTTTATATAAACTTGCTAATGTACCATTATTTTTAGCTTTTAATAATCCAAACATATAAGGTAATCCAAACCATGAAGGTCTATAATGGAAAGGTTCTTCACAATTATTGATTTTTTTAAATCTATAAATTTGTAATTGACGGAAAATATAATAAATTATTGGTATTAATAATAAATAATAAAACATCTTTGGTTGAATAAAGATTATGATGATATTTGATAGAATTTATAGTAAAGATAAGTAAGACGGGAAGGTAATACGGGTAAACCATTTTGTAGAATATTTGATAATCCGTATATTTAACCTTTTGATGCCATTTACTTAATTATCCATTTGTCTAATTATCCCTTTGTCTATTTATCTAATTATCCCTTTGTCTACCTATACTTCTTTATCTGCACGTGGAATTGATAACGGATAAGCCAAAACGTTTGCGTTTATAAGGGATGGATTAAAACTATAGGCTTAAATTTTCATTTCATTGTTTAAGAACAATAACTAAAATTGGTAGTTTTTTTTTTTTTTTGACACCAAAAAATATTTATCAACAATAATGAATAGAAAGTTTAAAAAAAGGTATTTATGGATAGACATTATTAATTATTTATTAATATGTAAAACATCATCAAAAGGTAATAAATACAATTTATTGGTAAAAATCCTTCTGCAGATGTTTTAAATTAATTTTTGGGATTCGTTTACCGATTACATCTAGATAATGGCATGTAATAGGAGATATATTCCCAATCTACAAATTAATATTAATTAAATTTATATATTTAAATTAAACTAGTAAACTATTAAACTATTAAACTATTTAGTATTAACTATTTAGTAGTAAACTATTTTAGAAAGAGTTTGTTGTTCAAATTTTTGAAAAATTTTTCTCTCTTCTCTTTTATAAAACTTTGGTTAATTTACCCGGAATAAAATAAAAAATGAAAATTAAAGAATTAAAATGAATATTCAGAACTTTACAATTGGAATTCATCTGAATGGTCCAAAACTTCTAATAATTACATCAGTTGGCTTAAAATTGTATTTTTATTGAAGTTTGTTATAATAATTTTGATGATTTTTGTTTTTTAAACACTACGTTTCGTAAATTTACGAACGGTTAAAAGATTTACATTACATTTAGAAATGTAAAGAATCCTATAATTGAGAATGTTTTAATTTGAAGATTGATTTTAATAAATTTTAATTTAGTTGAACATTTTTTTTATAATTTTTTGCTAAATTTTTATAAAATTAAAATAAAAATTACAAAAATATTGGTTTTTATAAAATTTAGATCTCTATACCTAATTATCTAATTTGAAGTTAATTAAAAGTTATATTCAAAGATTATTGAAGAAATTCAATATTTTGCAGTTAAAAATTGTTGTTTTTTCGCAATAAAAAAAAGTGTTGATAGTTTGAAATTTTAGCCAACTCTTTAACCAAAAAAAAGATAAAACTGTAATAATAATCAGTTTACACTTAAAATTTATCAGTCTATTTAAGAATAATAAACATATAATAAGAATAAAAAGCATTTAAATCACTTTAGAAAGTATTTACATTGATGCAAAACCTTTTTAATGGAAATTTTAAAGATTTAATAAATTTAGTGGCAAATATTGTAAATTTCACACGACCTGATTGGACCCTTTTTTTTTTTTTTTTTCAAAACATCAAATAAATTTTTAGTTCATTATTAATTCTACAATAAATCAAGCTTTAATTAAAAGATTCTTTTCAAGTCCAATATGTTTTAAGTTATAAAAATAAATAAATAAATAATAGAATCAAAAGTAGATAATGTTTTTCAAAATATTTTCTGTGTCTCAAATTTAATGATTCTGGTGATAATTTATTAATGAATTTTAAAGATCCACAATTTAAATAATTATGATCCAATTATTATAATCAATAATGTCAAATTATTATTTAAGACCATTTATAACAGCTCCATTAACTAAATCAACAATCAAACCAATTAAATTAGATTTTATTGATTTTATATAAAGATGGTTCAGAAAATTTAGAAATTAGAAAACAATTATCTAATCAAATCGAAAAATCAACATATGGATTTATATCAATTATAAATGAATTTAAAAAATTAGAATTTCTTAAATCAGTATTAGAAGTTCCTTTAGAAAAAACCATTTTTTTAAAATCAGATCTTGAACCTTCTAAATACTATCATACATGTTCATATACAAAATTATTCTTGGGTAGAATATATTTTTCTACCATACCTTAAATCTCTTATCATATGATCTATAGCTTCTATAACATTTTCAGTTTCAGTTAAATTATTTTTAGAATCTAATGAACATTCAACAGCATTTAAATTTGCAATTAAATTTTCCATTCTTCTTCGAATTCTTTCTCTTTTGATATTATTATCTTCAAGTTCCATAGTATTGGTAGTAGTTGCTATTATTTGAGGTGCTGGTAATATTTCCTTTCTAATAACTTTTGGTGGTTTTATAGATTATTAGGAGTGGCAGGATGTAATAAAGAGAACAAGACTAACAAATTTTTCTACTGAGATGAAATAAATTTGTTGATATTGGTTATTTGCACGACTCTTTTGACTCTGACAATGACTCTGAACAAGATAAGAGATAAAAAATTTAAACCCAAATTAAAATCAAATCAACAATCAACAAACAACAAAATCAAATTTTTAAATAATGCTCAAAAACAAGTTCAATTAGGTTTAAAATTAATGAATTAATGAATTAATATGTTATTATCTTAAAAGTTACAACTACTACATCATCAAATGAAATGAAAATTAAATCAATTTAGCAATAAAATCAATAATAAATTTGATTAACTTATTTAATTAAAAGATGGAATTTAATCATTTATGGTATTAACAAGTTCATGTTTAGAAAGTTATGTAAAAACTACTTCATTTAAGAATGTTTAGAACATGGTTTAACAGTTAGAGGAAAAATAGTCAAATTAATCATTAAAGAAAAACATAATACAATTAATGGGAATTTAGTTGAAGTAAATGAAATAAAATTTATAATTTATAAAAGTATTTAACAAATATCTCAAGAAATAGTTGGTTTAGAGAAGAAGATAAATAAAATTAAAGAATAAAATTAGTTAATTTAACATTATTAGAAGAATTTATAATTTAGAAGAATTAATGAATATTAATTAATTGGTTAATTGTGGATTTAATAAATAATTGATTGTACATTAATATATTGGGAGAAGAATTAATTAATTTAAAGAAATTAGAATAATTTAATGAATTTAACAGAAGCAAGAGATTTAATATTTGATAATGAATTTAAAGATTATTTAAATTAATAATGAATCAAAAATGTTTATCAAATAAAAGAATAAGTAATAACAAATGGTGAATTAGAATTCGATATTTTGCATTAATAAATTAAATAATTTAAATAAACAAATTAAATGAATTAAATAAATATATTATTTTAATTAATAAGAAGAAAGAGAATAAGATTATTTAAAAACAAGTTTAGAATTAAATAATTAAAATATGATTTTAACTGAATTTATAAGTATTAATTAAAAAGTAATTAGCATGAAATAACAAGAATAATTTGAAGTTGAGGTATAACAATTATTTAAATAAAACAGGAGAATTAATATATTACAATTTATAAAGAAATAATTAAAATAGTTAATTTAATAGAAATTAGAATTAAAATAAAGGAATTACAATAAAGGAATTACAATAAATTAAGATATAAGAATTAGTAATAAATAAAAGATCAAATAAATTTAAAATTAGAATTGATAGAAAGAAATTAAATAAAAAAATGAATTTAAGGTAAAAGTTGAACAAATTTAAAGAAATAATAAAGTAAAGTTAAGAAGTTATATGAACAAAACAAGAAAGAAGATAATTAAATATTAATTAGTAAATGAAAGTATTAGTAAAAAATAAACAAATTGGTGAAGAATTTAAGGATTTATTTTAAAATATAAATAAAATAAAATAAATTACAACAAATAAATTTGAGAAGAATTAATTAAAGGAAGAAATTATGATTGATTTACAAGATTAACAAAATAAATAAATTTTGATCAAAAGAGTTAATAATTAAAACATCAATTATTTAAGAATTTACAAAAGATACAATAATTAATATAAAATAACAAGAAGAATATAATTAAGTTAAAATTTAAACAAAATTAGGAGATTTGATAATAAATTTAAAATCAGATAAACAAGTATTAAAAATATAATTTAAAAAATATTAATTGATTTTATCAAAATTTAATAAACAAAAAGTTACAATTACAGAAAGTAACAAAAGAACAGATCAATATGAAAATATAAATTTAAGTTATTAGTTACAGTAGATGAAATAAATTAAAGAGATAAAATTTATGATTTAAAGAAAACAAGGTAAATAGTTTAAATAGTTTTATTAATAAATTGAATAGAAAGTTTAACATTTAATTAAAACAGTTAAATAATTTAACATAATAGATGAGATTTATAAATTAACTCAATTAAGGATGCATGGAAATAAGAATTAAGGATGCAAATAATAGAGATAATTGAATATTAAATAATTAATTGGTTATTTGTAGATTTTGTAGATGAATTAATTAATTTAATGATAGTTTATAGTATAAGTGGTAGAATAGTTTAATAGTTGTAGATATTTAAATTATAAATTAAATCATTTAAGGTTAATGAATAGTAATTAAGGTAATTAATTGGATATTAAATAATTTTAACAGATGAATAGATTATTTGATCAGTTGAAGTAACATATATAATTTAATGATAATTTAAGGTATAATTGGTAAATTTAAACATGAATTTAATAAATGAATAATTTAACATAATTAATAGTTGTTGATAGTTTTTTTTTTTACGGAAATAAACGAGAGATACGGATTTAAAAATTGAACGAAAAAAAAAAAAGACAACAAATCAATCAATCAATCAATCAATCAATCAATGATATAAGATAATTTATTAATTAAATAAGATATTTAGATATATTGGGAGAAGAATTAATGAAATTATATTTAATAATTTATGAAAAGGTGAATTGAAAGTATGAAATTTAAGAATTGATGAAATGAATTAATTTAACAGAAGTTGCAACAACAACAACAAATCAATAAACAAATGAATTTGATAAATTAGAAATGTTAAGAATTAATGAATTTAGATTTTAATAAATTGAAGCAAATTAATTTAATGAATAGAATCAGATATCAATTTAATAAGACTTTGAAATTTAAAATTTACATTTAATAAAATTTAATAAAATTACAAAAATTGATAAATTAATTAAAAAGTAAATAACATGAAATAACAAGAATAAGTTAGAAAAAATGAAATAATAAAACAATGAAGTTATTGAAATGAAACAAGTAATTAATTGATAGTTAATTTAAAAATATATTTTAACATGTTTGAAGATAGAAGAAGTTATTAATAAAAAGGAATTGATAAAGAAATAATAAAATAATTACAAGAAAAATGATAAAATTTAGAATAAATAGATGAAGAATTAACAAATCAATCAAATGAAGGTAATTAGAGATGTTGGTAGAAGAATAGAATAAAGAATTTACAATTAATAAAGAAATTATGAAATTTAGAATTGAAGAAATAAAAAAATTAACAGAAGTTATTAAATAGAGAATTAAAAGGAATTAATCAAATGAATTAGGGTTAGAAATAGAAAAATCAAAACATTTTAAGAAGTTGTAATTAGAATAAATGAAATAGTTTATATTAAAGAGAATAATTTAAAAATTAGAAGTTAGGAAATAAAGAAAGAGAAAATAATTAAATTTAGAATGAATTTAAGAATAAGATGAAAGATAATTACATAAAGTAATTAGAATAATTAAATAAAAAAATGAAATTTAATAAAATAAAATTTAACAGAAGTTGGATATTAATTAGAGAATCAATGAAATAAAAAATTTAAAAGAATAATGAAATAGTTAACAAATTAGAATAAAGAATAATTTATAAAAGAAAACAACAAATTGGAAGAAGAATTTAATAAAAGAAAAATTACAAGTTAGATTGAATTAAGAAATAAAGAAAGAGAAATTAATAAAATTAAATGAATCAAGAGAATGAATTGAATTAGAAAGAGATCAGTTTATTAGAAATAATTAAAGTATATGAAATTAACAAGAATAAAGAGAAGAATTAAAAATAAGTGATAAATAAAAATGAATTAAAATAAAGGAATTTTAGCAAATTAAAATATAAGATTTAGTAAGTTAGAGGAAATGAATAAAAAGAGATTAAAATGAATTAAGAAATCAGTTGATAAATATTAAAATAAAATGAAATTAAATAAATAAACAAGATTTAATAGATTAAAAACAAGTGAAAAATAAAAAAGCATTAAAGAAATTTAAAATAAATAATTATAAGATAGAGAAAGAGATCAATTAAATAAAAAAAAAAAATTTAATATTTAATAAAGATTAAAGTTGAACAAATTTACAAATAAAGAAATAATAAATTGAAGTTATGAAGTTAAATATTTAGATAAAAAGAGTAAAAGATAATAACATTTAAGATAAATGAGTAGTAAATAGTTTAAATAGTTTAATAAATGATAAATTTAACAAAGTTAATAATTAAATAGTTTAAATAATTAATTTAGTTGAATTAAATGTGGAAACTTTGAAAATGTGGCAACTTGGGAAATGAGAAAACTTGGGAAATGACTCGTTTAAGGATGCATGGTTGGAAATGATAGAAAAGAAGTAGAAGATAAATTAGTTGTAGATGTTAGTTGTTGATAGTTGGTGTTGATTTAAGAAGAGAAAAAAAAAAAAAAAAAAACGGAATTAAAAAGGAAATAAAAAGGAAATAAAATTTACTATGAGAGAAATAACAACACAACAAAATGGGTTATAATTTGTAGATTTTGATTTTTGAAAAGATAAAAGGAATAAATAAAGTAGATAGATTATAGAAATGAAATAATAATAATATGTTAGTTAATTATTTAATAAAATAAATGTGTGATAAAATGAAAAATTGAAAATATTTAAGAATTATTTGGTGAAATTTGGGGAAAATAAAAAAAAAAATAAAAAATGTGAAAAAGATGTAAATAAAGAGATTAAAAGAGAGAGAGAGAATGGGAGAAGTCAAATAAGAAGAAATATATAGATGTTAAGTGATATATAAGAGATTTGGGAAAAGTTAAAAAAAAAGTGAAAAGAAGTGAAGAGTAGTGTGTGAATCAAAAATTGGAAATTATACGAGAAATTATACGAGGAAAACTCGGAATATATTTCGGAAAAAAAAAAGAAATTTTCGGAAAAAAATTAAGCGAAATCTGGGGTAAAAAAAAGAAATTTTCGGAAAAAATAAAAAAATTTAAGCGCAATTTAAAAGTGGGGGATCCAGTCGTGGAAAATCAAAAAGTAAACAAAGAAAATGTAAACAAAAACAATACGGAGTTAAGGTGGGGTAAGTCGTGTGTGTGACAAATTTGCCACCAAAAAAAAAATGAAGAGAAATGAATTTTAGAATTTTTGAATTTTTTGAAAATTGAAGAAGAAGAAGAAGAAGAAGAAGAAGAAGAAGAAGAAAGAAAGAAAGAAAGAAAGAAAGAAGAAAGAAAAGAACCAAAAGAAAGAAGAAAGAAAGAAAGAAAGAAAGAAAGAAAGAAAAAAAAAAAATTTGAAAATCGAAGGGGAAGTCGAGGTGTATTTATACAATTTTGAAGTGGGGAAGAAGTGGGGAAGAAGAAGTGGGGAAGTGAGGGGAAGTGAGGGGAAGAAGTGAGGGGAACAAGAAGTGGGGTACAATCTTTAAAAAACCCGGAGGGTTTTTTTACAATCTTTAAAAACCCGGAGGGTTTTTTACAATCTTTAAAAACCCGAAGGGTTTTTTACAATCTTTAAAAACCCGAAGGGTTTTTTACAATCTTTAAAAACCCGAAGGGTTTTTATACAATCTTGTACAATCTTCAAACCCGGAGGGTTTGTAAAAAAGCGAAGCTTTTTTCCCACAATCTTTAAAAAAGCGAAGCTTTTTTATACAAGCCTCAAATCCGAAGGATTTGCAACAGTAGACCCAAGATCTCAATTTAAAATTGGAGACCCGAACTTCGCTCCAATAAATTGTGTTCAGGTAAGGACGTTAATTTGAAAATGTGAAAAATGTGAAAAGTCGTCAAAATCGGGTAAGGACGGGAAATGTGTTAGTGTCTATCTGGAAAACACTTTTAACAACGTCAAACACATAGTTAAGAGTGCGAACAACGACAAGGATTTTAGCAAGTACAACAAGAAACAACGACAAGAAAGTTAACTATGTAAGTGTGGGTGCATTTTATGCAGGATATATAAGTCAAGAGAAAAAAGATTTTTATAGTGACAAAAAAAATAAACACAGTAAATAGATTTTTAATAGTAGTTAAACAAATATATTTATTTTTAGTATTTAAAGTGACTAGGACATATAATTAAGTATGCTGAATTTATTATAGACATAAAAAACATATTTTAAAACAAAAAAAAAATTTATAAAAAATATATGATTTAAAAGCTATTAAACATATGGTTTTAATGATATATAAATGATATTTTTTTTATTAATAAAAAATCATTTTATTTTGATATTAGTTTAAGTGTTTTAATTATTTATTTATTATTTGGTATAAATTTTTTTTGTATTGGTTGATTTTGAAAAGGTGCACTAATTTTGTTAACTATTGGAAATTTTTGACGTTGTTATAATTTTTTGTATGGGGAATTTTTGACGTTGTTATAATTATTTTGTATTGGTTGATTTTGTAAAAGGTGCACTAATTTTGTTAACTATGGGGAATTTTTGACGTTGTTATAAATTATGTTAAAATGCATAATTATTGATTTTTTAAAAGTGGGATATGTTTATAATGGATATATAATGTATTTAGAATAATAATATATTAATATAGTATATTTTATTTTATTGTTTGGAATTAATATATGTATTAACTAGTAAAATGAAAAATATATAAAAATATTTTAGACAAATTTTAGAAAAAATATATAAAAATATTATAACTTTACACACAATTATTAATATTAATTTTATTAACATTTAAATTGATAATTATAAATATAATAATATAAATATATTTTAAAAAGATTAT